>APFE030558725.1:0-18882 GCA_000404065.3 Pinus taeda | reverse complement strand
TTTAATTAAACCCCAAGTATTAAACCTTTATTATCCCAAAAAACCAAATTTTAATAGCCCCCAAGATTAAAACTATACTTAGGCTTAAAAAACCTTAAGTATTAAAAAATATGGGTTATTTGAACAAAATAAATCAGAGTTTGTAATCCCCTAAGGTTGAAATATTAACAAACTCCAACTCATCCTGCTTCCCTACACCACAAGTTTCATAAGGCTCAAGACCACTCCACCAAACTCCATTGTGATTGTGATATAAACCGAACCCGCATGGATTATCCAATAAAAACCATAAGACTTTGTGCCCGTGACTACTGCAAGTTCTAAAAGAACTTAAGTCCATACCCCTCCGCCGATTGTGATATGCAATTAAGCCCAAACCTGCAGGATTATAAAATCAATTTCATTTAAATCACGCATCCGAGCTATCATAGTTTCTAAGAGTCTAAAGGTTTTACCCACTACACGTTGCCGATTGTGATATGCGATATGACCAGACTCGCAGGGATTATCAACTTCACTTCATTAAAATCCTGCGTCTGGAACTATTGTAAGAACCATTTGTCATGCAGAAAGAGTTATTTTTGCGGACAAAACTAACCTCCCTAGGAGTCTAAGACTCTCTAGTGACAAACAAGACAATTAAGAGCAATCCTTCTCTAAACATGCATTATTCTATGATAAACCAAGTGTTTTTCGATCCTACCTCAAGTCCAACGCTCGTTGTAGCAGTCCAGCCTCGCTGATCCAGATGAGCTCCTCTTTCACTTTGAAACCTGCATACACTAACATTCAAACAATTACATAACACCTGAATATTCCATAAAACAAAGCATATTCAACATATAGACCAAGGAGTATATGAAACAATTCATTAACAACAAATCATTGAGAAGAATGGACTTATTTGTATTAAGGAAACAAAAAAGAAACCATTACAACCTGAGCCTTGGTGTTGTTCAAGTTCCTCCCAGGGTCCAGCAAGAGTTTTCCTCTACTTTGACAAGCTCACCCACTTCCAAATGAAACAAGAAAGGATGGTAATCTCTCCTCACAAGCTTATAATGGAAGTCCTAATTCCAGCAGCATCTACCCTTTGGAATGTTCAGCTTTCAACCTCCCCTCCTCTGGCCCAAGGCATGTATTTATAGTGTTCTAGAGGAAGTTATTCAGTTCCAACATCAATGGGATACTCCCTCTTTTGGATGGGGTAGCTCCTCTCTTGAGGGGATAAGTTCCTCTATCATAGGGATGCATGAACCATCTGGAGGCGCTCAATACACGTCAAACACTCTTCTAGAAAGCTCTAGAAGTGACCACAAGTAACTTTTTTTAAGATGAAACTCGCGCCTTTTGACCTTTACAGGAGTACGCACCCATCCCTTGACTTACAGAGCGTACAAGTACGCAGGTACAATGAGCTTGGGATGCGTACACGCAGGCAAGGTAGAGAGAACCTGCGTACCCAGAGATAAACATGTTTTTTAGTGACTTTCTCTCTTTTTCGAAGTTTGACATGAAGAGCAGAGGTATAAGGCTTGACAAGGAGGATAATATGACTATTGATGGAGCCATATTAACTGCAGATAGTCATGGTGACAAATTTCAGGCAAGGTACGGATAGAAAGCTATAATTTTTGAAATTATTAGTTTCTTCCTTCCCCTCTTTTTTTCTCTTAGCATTATGACACTTCCTTTCACATCCTACAGTGCATTGAACTTGCAAGAAAATTTGAGGTGAACCTTATACCTCTGCCTCTTCTGTTCATTTTTGTACAGAAGGAGGTATATACATCTTCAGTCCATATTTCTAGCCATTATCAACACCTAATATATGCTTTTGTATATAGGGAATTAAATTTTCATCATGTTTGAACTCAACTATTTTCCTTCCAAGGTTGGCAAAAATGGTTGTTGGGCTGAGGGCCTCCACTGCAAATATTTTTATTGACAATGGCCCTTACAGAGAGTTTATTTTCAAGCATTTTCAAGTGGCTTCTATGGATGAAGAAAGTGGAGCAGTAGTTCTAGTAAGTTGATCAGTCTATAAAAGAAATTCCCATCTGAAGCCCTGAGTAGGCTATGAGTGAGACTTTTTGCCTCTACATAAGAGTTCATTAGATAATGTGTTCTACAAACCCCCCTCACATACTCAACTGCATGACTTCCCTATTCAAGAAGCCAGCTATTCCAATAAGCATGTGAATGAAAATCACCTATAAAATTTACAAATTACAACAACAACCAACCAACCAAAAAAAAAAAAAATGTACTCAGCAGACTAAGGCAACAAACTGTAAGTAATAATCCTCAAAAGGGCCAATATACTGGGACTGTCCATTCAACTAGGTCTTACCACCTGTATTTTATCCTGATTTAAGTATATTTCCAGTAACAATTCACTAAACCGTACTTAGCCTATGTGATGAAACAATATCACCAAAAGTTTAAACTAACCATGTTACAAATAAAACTGTTGGCTAAAATTATAAACAATCTTAATCATCCACTTCTACCTGCCTTCTTAGTATTAGGCTTTTAGCAACAGGTGTGTGATTAAGTTGTTTCTCATCTTTTATCAGCTACCAGGTTTGACAGAAAAGAAGTACAAGTTTCCTGCCTCCACTATCTAACAGATTTGTTAATTTCTGAATCATTCAAAACTTGAACAGGGCCAATGTATTGAAATAACACCATGAGAGTCTCAGAACTTGTGCCTCCATTTATAAGCTATCTTAACTAGGCCATTTCTTATTCTTCGAACCCATTTTCTGGAATGAACCTTCTGCTTATGGTGGGCCGATTAGGCATGTATTCGGTGTAAGGGTATTGCCCAAAATTAACTACAGCATGAAGAGCCGAGGCCACCCATATGATTGTTGTTATTGCCTTTTAAACTTCTTCCACGCTCTCCATGCTGTACCACCATGTCTCATCCTTCTTATCTCCGTGACCAACATTTCTGATTTCGTTCGACCATGCTTGCAGCTCTGTATCAGATTTCACTACATCATCATTCTGGTAGTACAAGGACAGGTATTCCTTAACCCATGAAACTATTGCGAACCATATCTTCTATCCATCCACAATATAAGGGTAGTCTTCGATCATCAGCTTTAGCCCGTAGGGCATTTGATGAGTCCACCACTGCCATACCCCTGTCAACTTGTAGCCACATTCAGGTAAAAATGTTAATCAAAATTCAAATGGTTGACACAAAGATGAGGCTCAGATTTTAATCAGTATTGATTACTATTTAGAAAACAAAGAGCACTAATCAGCACAACATCATACTAGAGTTTGAATTCCATACATAAAACATTACAGTAAAGAACAGAATTGGCTGAAAGAAAAAATTTGTATACAGAGAGATAATATAATTATAAGGAGATTGTCCATCTTTATAATAAATTGGGAGAAGCCCAACATTGAAAACTGGTTGTTGGACAGTTCACCAACCAAGTAATGATAGGTCAAATGTGCATAGTAATTAGATCATTGACCTAAATAAATTTTAGTCTTTAACTCCATGGTGTATGTACAACAACAATTATGATTGTCTTTTCATGAGATCTGCAGGTAACCCTTGTTCGTCAAGCCTCCATTGCCTGTACACTACCGAAGAAATCTCCAAGGCATACTTTCCAGTAAACATTGTTCTTTCAAGAATGCCTCCGCCATTTATAAGAATCTGGCGAGCCAGAGAATTGATGTTGATTGTGTCCTAAAAATGAGGGCTCAATAGCTTGTGAACGGGATGCATCACACTCAGTTGTCTGTTAGTAGCAATAATAAATGGTTCTGTAACTGCATGAGTCTTGAGCTTGAAATAATCTAACCATTACAGTCTCAGTCTCGACTATATATAGAATGATATTGTAAATATCAAACAAATTCTGCAAGTATTCTATTAGTTGTGGCTATTTGGGTTTTACCAGTGACTGATAAGATGATGGTAACCAGAATCATTAACGGTCACGTACGCTTTAGACAGCTACCATAGAGCTCCTTCTGTGCCTTCCTCTTCTGGCGTAAACACCTTCCCAACACTTGCCCGATCTTATGAAGGGGGTAGGCTCAACTCGATTGCAACTGGCCTTAATGTGCCATCCTTCTTCAGGAAGAGAATTGAATGAGAAGCATATGTCTTGGTGATAGATAGAGCATTTATTTGATCTAGATGCCAGAATGAAGAGTTTGTTATCCCAAAGAGCCTGAAAATATCATATCCATCTTTGAATACATGAATCTATAAAAGAAATTCCCATTTGAAGCCCCGAGTAGGCTATGAGTGAGACTTTTTTCCTCTACATAAGAGTTCATTAGATAATGTGTTCTACAAACCCCTCTCACATACTCAACTGCATGACTGCCTTATTCAAGAAGCCAGCTATTCCAATAAGAATTGATTACTAAGGCAATTATATAAATTAAATCACAAGTTCCATCAACATCAATCCGTGAAAAAAACTCTTAAAAGTGAGGTGAGTTGTATTTGAACCACTTTGTGATGGTCAATAAAATCAAGAAATTTACTTTTAAAAGTTTTGAACATTTTACTAAATTGCCAATAATGAATGTCTCTCTACATCACAGTTAAGAAAATTTATGTTAAACATTAAATAAGATTATGTATTAATGGAATTTCCTTTTTCATTCATGAAAAAGCTATAAAGGTAAGAAATTATGTTTATATAAATATTTTCACATGTTCTAGAATATATTTAATTATATCTATAGGAATATTTTCATGTTTATCGTATTCATTTAAGTAAATAAGATTTCTTCCCAATATTTACTAACCTTAAAATGTATATAAAACTTATTTAACATAAATATAAATTTAATTAAAACTTCAAATTTAATTTTAATAAATAAACAACTTTACAATTAAATAAACATATTAACTAAAAATTACTACCTATCAGAAATTTATACAATTAGTTACACAAAATTTAAATAGAATCAAAACTTCATTTTCAGATAAATTTAAAATTAAACTATTAGAATTAAAAGTAAAGACCAGGATTGATCAAATAAATCTCTACCATTCAATCTACCTTCCAGTTTGAAAATATACACGGTCTATCCCAACTAAATACAAATACAACTGGGCTCGCAATAAAGGAAATTAAAATATTTACGTAAGGATTATGATGGGTTTTCCCATTGTTACAAAATTTGTTTACGCAAGCGGCTTACACTTTGTTATTTTTACGCCGTAAGGCGTTTCCTTCTAGAATCAACTCCCCTCTCTGCCCACCTGTCATCCTTGCAAGCCATACGATTATATGTTAGACGATTGCAACAATTTCAGCCATTGATTCAAAGGAGGGGTTACAAATTAGCTGCCCAAACGGTTTGGGCGTTTCATTTGGCATCTGGTCAAAGGAGGGGTTACAAATTAGTTGCCCAAACGGTTTGGGCGTTTCATTTGGCATCTGGTCATAAAATGCGATTTTTTGATCGGTGGTGGCGATGCGGAGTTCCTTGTAAATGAATCTATGGGCCAAAAATCCTGCTCCCATTCTTCGATCTTTTCTCTAATGCCACATTGCCTTTGCTATGGAGCCAGAATCTCTGCAGATTCACAGTTTGATCATTGCAGAAGATGTAAGGTTTTTTCTTCCTTTATTCTTTCTGAAAAAAGGGTTTTCCTATATAAAAGAGATGTATTACATCTCTTGCAATATGATCATATTTTGTTCAATCATCTCTCTGCAATCGGAATACACGCTTCAGATGTTTATATAGTGTAAATCCATCGAACAGAGCCTCAATTGTTTCAATTTTGTATCCATGGAGATTCCAGGGAAATCAGTAACAAATGCATGGTTAGATGTCAGAGTGATATACTTAAGATTGAATTCCTGTTTGCTTAAAAGTGCACAGATTGTTTTACGATTTTGTTTCTCGCTAGACGCATGTCAACCGTTCTTGAGGTTAATGGCATCAGAATTCCTTCCGCAGAGTAGATCTCTCGCAAGCTGCGAAGAGACAGAGTAGATACAGAATTTGCCGAGGCAACTTATATCAGTACTGATAATCTGCGCACTAATGAGGCCTTGCCCTTTGAGCGCCATCATAGAGGCGAGCTCCTTGTTATAGGGAATTTTGAGAGACTGTCTTTGGAAAATCTCAAGGCTAGGAAAAAGGTCCGGACCATTGAATGTACCTTTGCAATATCTGTCGGATCTTCCTATATTCTATCGAGCAAGGCTAAAGTGCTTTCAGGTCTGAGTGCACCGTTCCTCGAAGTTTATGTCGCTAGGAAAGGCTTGGGTTGGTCCATTGTTTTGACCAAGATGGTGCATTTGCTACCTCTTAGGAAATGGATTCGATGCATTTGTTTGGATGCAATACCTAAAAATGATGATAATGATGGGCCAGGAATGGGTAGATCAAATTTGAAGTCTCAGGTGAACAAATTATATGTGCTTTCTGCACTACATTGTTTGAATATCGTTATTCTTTATATTCTTTATTGATTATTTATATTCAGGGAAATTTCTGGATCATTTGATGCAGCTTTGCATCATTGTTTCTATTATTCTTAATAAACCACTATTCTTGATCAACCACAAGCCAGTAGGCCTACTTCTCCTCCCTGACAATGCCCTTAGAATAGTTTCACCAATTTTTTCCCGCCTTGCTTTAATCCCTCCTATAAAGATATTAAGATTTACTTCCACTCGCACCTTCCGAACCTTTTTCACCTGCAGCAACAATATCCCTCTCTATAGTGCTACTACTGAAATGCTCTTCCTAAGAAAAGCGTAATGGAATCTCTGAAATGCGATTAGCACTGTTTTCATCTGGATCATCCAGCATCGCAGTTTCCTGAAGTTGAAGGGCATATTCTAAGTTCCACAACACATCACCCATGGTGGGCCTGTCAATACCTTGATCATCCAAACACTTCCCAGCCGTCTCTCTGAACATTCTCGGGGAGTTAGGGTTGATGCTATCTACAAGATGCCTATCAATAATTTGGTCAAGCATGCCTCTACTTTTCCAATGCATTTCCCACTCCGCTAGATTGATTTTATCTCTGGGAAGAGAAGGATCAATGACCGGCCTTGCACATAGTAACTCCATAAGCACTACTCCAAAGGAATAGACATCGAATTTTTCTGTCAATTGCTGCCTTCTGAAGTACTCAGGGTCAAGATCCCCAAAGCTACCTTTGACAGCAATACTCACATGGGTTTGATCCAGAGCAGGTCCAATCTTTGAAATCCCGAAGTCTTCCACCTTGCCACAAAATTTTCATCCAACAAAATGTTGGTTGTCTTTACATCGCGGCGAATGATTCCCTGCTCTGCTCATGTGTGAAGGTAATGAAGACCCCTAGCGGCCCCTATGCATATATCAAGTCTCTGTTTCCATGACAAAGGAGGAAGATCTGATCCATACAAGTGTTTCCTAAGAGGTCCATTGGCCATGTGGAAGGGGATATAAAGGTGGAAGGGGATAATGACCAAGAAAAGGAGTGCATGCAAAAAATTCTATGGGAATCAATGTCTACTGAACATGAGGTCCCATGGAGAGGCGTCTTAGTTGCTTCTGAGGGTAGCCAACATTGTAGCTACACACATGTAAAGGCCAAACCCTTCTCTTAGTCTTAATGTGCATGGTTTCTTTATCCAGGTCCTATGATTCTTTGATTGATTTTCCTACCGAGATCGAGTTGATTTAGATCATCTTGAAATTACCTTCCCATACAAATTTCAAATATTTATTTTATGTTGGATTTTACTTGATAACTCTGCTACTTTGTATTCAGGGTAACTATCCTCTGGTTTCCCAAAGCGGCATGCATCAACTCCACATCTTCATCTTTATGCTGGTGGTTCTCCATGTGTTATATAGTATCTTAACTGTGGCACTGGCAAGAGCAAAGGTAGGTGGAAGGGGAGATCAATTATTTTCTCCAATAATGTTTAGTTAAATTCTATTTTGACCTTTGCATGCATTTATATCCTCTCTTAATACTAAGATCTACAAGTCCTCTTGATGCCTAGATGAGGCGTTGGAAAGAGTGGGAAAGGGAATCACAAACTCTGAGAGTTTTGAAATGGTGATTTGATGTTCTTTTATTTCTTCTCCCTTAACTGGGTTGCTATGGAATCTTATTTACTCCATTCTCTGGACACTCTTTAAGTTGAAAAGTAATAACTGGTTGGAAACCTTCCAATTCTAATTGGGATATATTGTGTTAGTTATAGGCTGATTGGTCAATGGATCTTAGTTCAAGTAGTTTAATAGTTTGTTTCCCAATTATGTGGGTTCAAGTCTCTAGAGACATGTTGTAAGTTGTAACTGGCTTGTTTATCATATTTATGAAATAGTTGTAACTGGTTTAATAGTGATAGCTGATATTTCAAGTTACCGATTCTCCCAAAAAATCTTGTTTTAGTTAAATATATTAACTGTTTTGATTGAAAATTCTTCTTTTCTCTTCTCCAGTCATAAGTTTATAATTTATTTTCTAGTCATAAATTTATAATTTATTCTCTAGTTATAAATTTATAATTTATTCCCATCTAAGCATTTCTTTAAATTTACAATTTATCCCTCAAATTAAGCATTTTTTCGTTTATCGTTTTAATAATAATTTTTTTCTCAAATTAAACAAAAATTTTAATTTTAAATTATTAAATATTATGATTTGAATTTTATTTTAAATTGTTAAATATTATAATTTGAATTATATCACATAATTTGTTTTAATATTTATAAATGTAATGTAAACACAACACTAATTTTTTACAAAAATTAAAATAATCTAAAATAAATTTTAACCAAATTCATATTAAAAAAAATCATATTTATTATCCATTAAAATTTATAATCGATTTATATCTTCATAATAAAAAATTCCCAAAAATCTTGGTATCCATTAAAATTTATAATGAATTTAGATCTTCATAATCCAAAAACCCAAAAACTATACTTAATATCCTATAAAATTTATAATCAATTTATATCTTCATAATCAAAAGAACAAATCTTACATTAAGGTAAAAAATTCCAACAACAAAACTTTATATTAATTTGTATCTTCATAATGAAAAGACACAAATCATGCATTTACCTAATGAAGTCCAACCATTTTTGTGGTGGGCGTTTTATTAAAAAACTACAAAATTTTCATTGATCTTGAGGTAAGGGACGAAGTCTTATAATTTAGGACTTATATAGTAATATGTATAAATTATTTAACTATAATTATATGAAAAATAATAATTGGGTTAATATAATTGGAGTTTTATAAATATATATAAAAAAATTGTAATATTAAAAAATGTCTTACTAATGCATATATTTACTTGATTAAGCATGTATAAAAATATTATAAATCAATTTTAATTTGAGAGAAAAAAATTACACATTTTATGTAAAATGGACCATTTTGCTAAATAAAATTTGCTTATATATTAAGTTCCTATCTAATTAGAATATGAACTTAATAGAGTTGGAATAATCTTAAATCCTTAGGAAATTGGTGGGTGGGGAGTTAAATTTGAGAAAAAAATGAATTACACATCTTATTGTAAAATGGACCATTTTATTAAAAAAATTGCTTATATATTAATTTCCCCATCTAATTAGAATATGAACATATTAGAATTAGAATAAATCTCAAATCCATGGGAAATTGGTGGGCAAGGAGCCAGGTGGCACAAATATAATTTTTTAAATTTATTAAAAGTCAATGGAGCCTAACAACACATTATTGTTGCTAATAAACATTAAGACTAAGCATATTCCCTTGAAAATCGATCGATTCTCATCCACCTTAAGTTGAAATAAGAAACCTTTGACAATAAAAGTAAAATAAATAGATAGATTGGTTGAATTTTATTTAAAAGAAATAATTTATTTTATTTTATTTTTTTGGAATAAAATTTTTAGAATTTCAATTTAATTATTTATAACTATTAAGTGATAGCATGGATTTAACTTTATATATAATATTTAGGATATTTTCATAATAGTATTCATAAATAAGAAAAATTGATATTTATTTAAACGTAATTATATCATTTTTATTCTTAATTATATAATTATATAAAAATTAATATAAATTTGATTAATTAAAAAATTATAGAAATATAAATTATGGTGTTTTCATAATGTAGTATTAATAATCCTTGATATTGGTCCATAGTATTGTAAACAAAATTTATTGAAGATGAGGTGTATCTCCTGTTTAAGAATCTTGTTACATGTTTTTTTAAATGTTGTATATATGTTTAACTCATTTATTATTTTTATATATAATTAATAATAATAATATAATTAAAATAAAACTATATTTTTTTAGTATTGTGATAATATATAAAAAAATAAATGTTAACAATATCTAATCAACAATTATTAATTAATTATCTTGTATGATTGATTAGTTTAAAAAAAACAAGGTAAGGAATATAAATTTCATTAAGGTGGAGGTACATCCATAGTTTTGATAATGTTGTATATAAATTATCTAATAAATAAAAAAAATTGTTAAATTTTTTTTTGAAAAGAAAGAAACCAATTATATAAAACTACATGTTTTATTAAATGATGAAGTAGAAATTTGAAATGAATAATTAGGTCATAGCTCACTTAGCTCATTACATACACTTAAGTAAACTTAAATAAATAATAAAATCTTGAGATGAGTGCCCTTCTCCATGAATCCTATTCACTGGATACAAATCTAAAAATAATAATTAATACAATGTGGACACAAGTTTTACAAAGAGATGGACATTACTAGAACATGGCATAAACAACACAAAGTTCCCTACTTTTTTTTCAGTAATTTTGGCTCTAAATCTAGTTGAAATTATATTGGAAGATTGAGTTCTACTTTTGCGAGGGGAGCTTTGTCCCTTTGCGAGGGGAACTTTGTCCATGAAACTTGGCCCTTTAAGGTTTTGGCTAATTGTAAGATGACCCAAATTGTTGATTTTTGAAAAATATGATTACTGAATGTGGAGAAATTGAACTAATAAGAGAAACGAGCTTGCTGAAAACGAGGTGATATATCAAACGCTGAAAATGAGGTGATATATCAAACACCCACAACACAGACACGTCTCATATGGAGAAAGTTTATGATATTAGTTGAATTGTGCTTTGATGGGAGAAGCATGTTCACGCTTAAATTTAGATGCAGGCAAAGTAACATCATCTCACTATATTTTGTGGGGATGAGAAGAAATTTTTTATTATCTAATGGAAAGGCAATAAAGCATCAAATGTATCACTTGAAGAGAAGTTGGCAATAGTGGACTATGATCCTTATCTATGGATGGTTCCCCTAAGGCTTTCTTTGTGTAATAGTAACGTGGTAACTGTTCCATATATGTAATGACAATATGGAGGGAAAAATGAGCAACATGAGTGTAATAAAACACAATAAACTTTGAGTGGAATCCATGGTCTTCTCGCTCTAGCATAACTCAATACCATAAACTTATCATTAAGAAGCTCTATAAAATGCATGGAGTAGGATTGTGTTTATAGGCCAATAATGTGTTGGAATGAGAACCAATTACAATGTGAATGTTTGTTAATACTTATTCATGGGCACTCATGTGATTGATTTGACCATAGGGATGGCTAAGTACCCTTCCATTGATGAAGAAGGGATGGCATCACTAGTCCTATCCAAAGAGCCTCTGATAGAATCAGGGGGCATTGTTGGCTGATATTCAAAGCCATTGCCAATTTGCTGTAATAGAGCCTTGAGACGCTCTAACTGGAGAAACAGAGTGGGGTTTTGATGATCCAGTTTCTGGCTCAGCGCCTCGTTTGTTTGTTGAATGAGCGCCCCAAGAAGGACCTTATTTATAGCCTCAGCTGCAACTGCGTTTTACCTTATGTTGCAAAGGAAACGCCGTAAGGCATAGAGTGGGGAAGAATAGGGACATGTGAATGGACATTGTTGAAAACAACTGTGGATGATAATGAGTTACAATTGCAATAGTTAGTTATGTGCATTCTGAAAATGAATATTTTGTAAATAATAATAGTTTGTGGAAGAATAACGACATGTGAATGGAGATTGTTGAAAGAAAAGGTGGATGATAATGAGTTAGAGTTGAAAGTATTACTTATGTGTATTTTGAATATGGATATTTTGTAAATAATAGTAGTGTGTGGAAAAAAAGCAACATATGAATGGACATTGTTGAAAGCTAGGGTGGATGATAATGAGTTATACTTGAAATGATTAGTTATGTGTATTCGAATATGGGTATCTGGTAAATAATAGTAATGTTTTGTAGAGGTTACCCATTATCCATGTTGTTGTTTTTGTTTATGTGAACATGTTTTTGTATGTTATTTTAAAGTTTTTATTTTTTTTTTCTTGTCTTCTGAGATGTAATTTTTCCATATGCTACCTATTTATGGTGTTATTAGAAAATACTATTATATTGTAATGGAAGAGGTGAAAGAAACGATACGACATTGTGAACAACATCATGGTCGTCGTTCCATATTTGGAAATGCTTGAAAAATTGTTGGAGCCATGATGATAATATTAAAAATTCTAGCATGATTTTGAAAAAATTTAGCTAAATTTTTTGAAAATGTGGATTATAGTTGTCACATTTTAGAATTTTGAGTGCCTTAATTTTGCATAGAAAATGATAGAAATTACAGCATGATTTTGAAAAAATCCAACTAATTTTTTTTAAAATGTCAATTACAGCGGTCAAGCTTCATTATTTTGGGTGCCCAGGCATTCATGATGGATGCTAAATCCATTTCCGCCATCCAAAAAAAATTAAAACACTCTCACAATCAAATTTCGGAATTTTCCGTCCAGACAAAATTGTGACCTCTTTAGATAACACTGGAAAAAAATGGTCTACCTTTGTGTGGGAAACATGATTGAACATCAAAGTTTCAAACGAATGCGTACATGCATAGAGGATTATTATGGAAGATTCCTTCTTCAGGGAATCGTAATATAAGCCATGAGGATATTAAATGTCCTTAAAAACTAAAGCACAGAACTTGGGAGCTTCAAGTCCCAGGAATGGAATTTGGTATTTGGTAACATTTTACAAGGGAAACATGATTGAACATCAAAGTTTCAAATGAATGCGTACACGCATAGAGGATTATTATGGAAGATTCCTTCTTTAGGGAATAGTAATATAAGCCATGATGATATTAAATGTCCTTAAAAACTACAGCACAAAACTTGGGAGCTTCAAGACCCAAGAATGGAATTTGGTAACATTTTTAAATGGATTTTCCAATATAAACTGGCATGAATCACCCAGAAGCTTTCAAGTTAATGGCCCCTAAATTTTTGCATTCTTGATAATGTTTTCTCACTGTTTCAATGTCAATTTCATGATGCTTCCAAAAAAAAATTACAATTTTTTTTGATAAGTTTTAATTTCTATCTATAAAATAGCTACTCCATTGTGAAGAACAGAGATTATTGCTACCCCATCATGAAGAATAGAGAACTTGTGAGCTTCGAGACCCATGAATGGAATTTGGTAACATTTTAAATCGAGTTTCCAATACAAGCTTTCTTAATCTAACAGAATCACCTACAAGCTTTCAAGTTCGTGGGCCCTAAATTTTTGCATTCTTGATGATGTTTTCTCATTGTTTCAATGTCAATTTCATGATGCTTCCAAAAAACTATAAAGCAGTTTTAAAGCGTTAGTTTTTATCTATAAATTAGCTAATTCATCATGGAGAATACACATTTGTTAGGTATTATTTGGCATTTCACATCATGTTGTATTATGAGTCATTGTGTAAGTAAAGCAACATTGTGAATCTAGTGTGAGGAGTACCAAAGTGTATTTAGTAGTCACAATTGATTGAGGGATGAGACACATTGAAGAGTCATAGGTAAGAGAGATGCATTGAAGAGCATTTTGGTAGTACATCATAAGAAACTTTGTGAGGCATTTTGCCACCATTTTGTCATCTCAACATATTTGTTACTTTTTGAAACTAGCATTTCCCAGGTATGATTGTCCACTAAAGTTTGTTATGTGATTCACTGTAGTGTTGTAAGTTACACTGCATGGTTTCTTAAATTATGTTGTGCTTTTACTAATTCCCTATATGGTCTGCTAAAGCCAAAATATTATAGCTTATGACATGATGTGTGAAGTTTAATTTCTAGGATTTAGATATAGAAAACAGTGGATGAGTTTCGTTACTTGTTAACTGTTGAATAGTTGGGTATACTAACATGTGAATTTTACTTTCCAGGGTTTAGTTATAGAAAACAGTAGTTGAGTTTTGTTACCTGTAACTTGTTGAATAGTTGAGTATACAAATTTAGATGAATATATTATTGTAAGTGCTAGTATGTGGTTGGGCACATCATCATTTAGAAAGAAGAAACAAATGACACAGAAAAACAGTCAGCATCCGTCTTAATTCCCAAGGTTGAAGTTCAACAAATTAGATGTGTAGCCAGCTCATTGAAATAGGATTTAAGTTTGGAACTCATAATTTTAAGCCAAGTTCCCCAATTTGAAATAAGCAGCTACCTTCAACATGCACATAAATTCTATGGTGGGCTAGGCAAAATTACAAGAAAAATATGTATGTATTAAGAATAATTGATGATATAGCCATGGGTTGTTCTCAATGGTGATAGTCAGCAACATTTCATTGTATTATTCCCATACAAGGGGAGGCCACACTTGCTGGTATAATCACCTTACTTACAATGACAATAACCACTATTACACTACTAGCACATCAAATCATATCTAAACACCAATACACAAAAATTTTATTATATTAGAGTAAATGTAACCTGCATGTCTAATTCAACTCCATTATCAGTAGTTCATTCTATCAATTTTTGATTCTTATATGACATATATTGTCTAAAATGATGCAAGCATAAAATTTCAATGCAATACTGCAAGCCTCCTGGTCTGGTTGAACTCATTCTATCAATTTATGATTCTTATATAACATATAGTCTTTAACGAAGCAACAAATAAAACTTTAGTACAGTCTCGTAAGCCTCCTGCTATAGTTGACATTCCATTCATTTACATTCCAAGGGAAATTGTAAAGTTATAACTAAAATTGTAAGTTGGTTTGGATGGCCTAAGACTCGACATATCAAAGCAACAAAGGTAATTACTAAAATTCAGGTTATAAAGTCCCAAATCGGTTGGCAATACTCCACTATGAAAATTATTGATCTTAGTGAAACCGCATATTTATGATACAAAGAAAGTGTAGATACAATATGATCTTTGGATGATAAGCCTTCACCTAAAGTCTAAAGTGTCGACACATCCTTAGCCTGAGATATCTCTAAATAGAATGGACACAATAAGCTTTAGAACATGAAATTCACTAAACTCGTAATTTGAAACCAATTTCAAAGTATTCTCAGTTATTAATTTGCATATCTACAAGCATACAGTGCAACAGGGTAAGTATAAACAGGGCAGGCCATAGCAGAAAAGGTTTGAAGCCGATGCAACTTCTCCTGGTTATAGAGCCTCTCTTCACTTTGTCCGTTGTATGATAAGTACATCTAGGAAAGCTAGCAAATTGATCAACTGGAAATCTAGCATATCATTACATTTCCTCGAAGAGCTATTTAATCCTAATCCACATCCAAAACCATTAACAACTCACAACCAGTGCAACATAAATGTCTGCCAAATCATGGGAATACATGTAAACAATGAAAACTACTCTGCTAACCGTAGTCAGCCTATGTGATAAAACAATATCACCAAAAGTTCAAACTAAGCATGTTACCAATAAAACTGTTGGCTAAGCCTATAAACAATCTTAATCATCCACTTCTGCCTGCCTTCTTAGTATTAGGCCTTTACCAACAGGTGTGTGATTAAGTCGTTTCTCATCTTTTATCAACTAACAGGTTTGACAAAAAAGAAGTGCAAATTTCCTACCTCCACTAACTAACAGATCTGCTAATTTCTGAATCATTCAAAACTTGAACAGCGCCAATTTATTGAAATAACACAATGAGAGCCTCGGAACTTGTGCCTCCATTTATAAGCTATCTTAACTAAGCCATTTCTTTTGGTAATCCAAATAACAAAAAAACCATTCCATTTCTTTCCTTTAAAACAAAGATTTTCATCCAACAACTTCTAGTTGCATGCAGAGGCAGATTGATTGACTTTTACCATTCATGCCAGTCTTGGTATGTAGAGGAAGATTCATTGAAATCAGATATTTCTTTCAGCAAAATATAGCAGTGTGATGAATATGTTGGCAACGATTAAATGACCCCTAGTCCACTACAACGAAGAGAACATGATTCAATAACTATTCGAAGGCTCTACATGTACAAATCTAGTACATTGTTTTCTTCTGCCCAAGCTGCATTGATGGTTGTGATTATCACAGTCTTATTAGGCATTGAAGTCTTTTCTAGATCACTCCCTAAATCAAAGGCAGTTACAGATGAATTCAACTCTGAACTCTGTAAGATATTGGCTCTTAATTGAACTGTAATAGCCATGGAAATTTATTTATAAAGAGTATGCCATCAACTACACAATTGATATCTACAGAAATAGAAGGCTAGAAAACAAGAATTTTAATTTATAAGATCCAATTTACATGGTTGGTCAACATGTAGAAACCCCTTGTGTCATCACTCTGTCCAAGTGGGCGATAGTAATATGACAGTGGAATCACTATTGTGAATATGCAACGACATAATACTATGGCATGCTTATAGATCATTGCTGGTTGAATGACTTGCAATTGGCTTTCAAGCTGTTCGTTCACCATAAGTTGGATGTACAAAATATTAGTTGGATCTGAAGAACAAATAAAGCTAGGATAAAAGGTCCAAATTTATGAAATTATTAGTTTCTTCCTTCCCCACCTTTCCATTGTTATTATTATTATTATTATAATACTAATACTAATAATATTATTATTACCATATAGCTCCCTGGATGCCGTCAAACAATTGATATTTATTTTATTAGAACAAATCAAGGTACGGATAGAAAGCTAAAATTTTTGAAATGATTAGTTTCTTCCTTCGCCTCTATTTTGCTCTTAGCATTATGACACTTCCTTTCACATCCTACAGTGGATTGAACTTGCAAGGAAATTTGAGGTGAACCTTACAGAGAGGTGCTAGACTCTTCTTTCCCTGGAAATGGCAATTTTGACTACAAAGGTGCCCTCTCAAAGAGCATTAGGTTCTTTGAGGGGCAGCGGTCGGGTGTTCTTCCACCAAATCAAAGATTGACATGGAGGAAAGATTCAGCCCTCACTGACGAATTCGACCAGAATGTATGTATATTTTTTAAAAACATATGAATAACTGTTTAGCCTTTCATCTCAACCCTTCAACTATTTTAGTTTTTCTTCAATGGGTACTAAATAAATTGAAAACAAGAATTATAATTTATAAGATCCAATTTACATGGTTGGTCAACATGTAGAAACCCCTTGTGTCATCGCTTTGTCCAAGTGGGGAATAATAATATGACAGTGGAATCACTATTGTGAATATGCAGAGACATACTACTATGGCATGCTTATAGATCTTTGTTGGCTGAATGACTTGCAATTGGCTTTCAAGCTATTGGTTCACCATAAGTTGGATGTACAAAATATTAGTTGGATTTGAAGAACAAATAAAGCTAGGATAAAAGGTCCAAATTTCTGAACTTATTAGTTTCTTCCTTCCCCACCTTTCCATTGTTATTATTATTATTATTATAATACTAATATTAATAATATTACTATTACCAGATAACTCCCTGGATGTCGTCAAACAATTAATATATTTATTTTATTAGAAAAAATCAAGGTACGGATAGAAAGCTATAATTTTTGAAATTATTAGTTTCTTCCTTCCCCTCTTTTTTCTCTTAGCATTATGACACTTCCTTTCACATCCTACAGTGGATTGAACTTGCAAGAAAATTTGAGGTGAACCTTATACCTCTACCTCTTCTGTTCATTTTTGTACAAAAGGAGGTATATACATCTTCAGTCCATATTTCTAGCCATTATCAACACCTAATATATGCTTTTGTATATAGGGAATTAAATTCTCATCATGTTTGAACTCAACTATTTGCCTTCCAAGGCTGGCTAAAATGGTTGTTGGGTTGAGGGCCTCCACTGCAAATATTTTTATTGACAATGGCCCTTACAGAGAGTTTATTTTCAAGCATTTTCAAGTGGCTTTTGTGGATGAAGAAAGTGCAGCAGTAGTTCTAGTAAGTTGATCAGTCTATAAAAGAAATTCCCATCTTAAGCCCTGAGTAGGCTATGAGTGAGACTTTTTTCCTCTACATAAGAGTTCATTAGATAATGTGTTCTACAAACCCCCCTCACATACTCAACTGCATGACTGCCCTATTCAAGAAGCCAGAGATTCCAATAAGCATGTGAATGAAAATCACCTATACAATTTACCAATTACAACAACAACCAACCAACAAAAAAAAAAAGTGTACTCAGCAGACTAAGGCAACAAATTGGTCAAGTAATAATCCTCAAAAGGGCCAATATACTGGGACTCTCCATTCAACTAGGTATTACCACCTATATTTTATCTTGATTTAAGTATATTTCCAGTAACAATTCACCAAACTGTAGTCAACCTATGTGATGAAACAATATCACCAAAAGTTCAAACTACGCATGTTACCAATAAAACTGTTGGCTAAACCTATAAACAATCTTAATCATCCACTTCTACTTGCCTTCTTAGTATTAGGCTTTTACCAACATGTGTGTGATTAAGTTGTTTCTCATCTTTTATCAGCTACCAGGTTTGACAGAAAAGAAGTGCAAATTTCCTGCCTCCACTATCTAACAGATTTGCTAATTTCTGAATCATCCAAAACTTGAACAGGG
>APFE030558712.1:0-22739 GCA_000404065.3 Pinus taeda | reverse complement strand
GAAGATGGAGGAAAACAGAGGTACAAAGCTAGACTTGTGGTGAAGGGGTTTGCACAAAAGAAATGTATTAACTTTGATGAAATATTTTCTCCTATTGTTAAAATGACTTCAATCAGAACTATTTTAAGTCTAGTAGTAGTTGAAGATTTGCATCTTGAGTAGTTAGATGTAAAGACAACCTTTCTCCATGGAGATTTGGAGGAAGAGATATATATGCAGCAACCACAAGGATATGAAGTGAAAGGGAAGGAGAAAATAGTGTGCGGGTTGAAGAAGAGCTTATATGGATTAAAACAAGCTCCAAGGCAGTGGTATCTAAAATTTGACAAGTTTATGTCTGAACAAGGTTATACTAGATGCCACTCTAATCATTGTGTTTATTTGAAAAAGCAAAATGATGCCAGCTATATTATATGGTTATTGTATGTAGATGACATGCTTGTTGCAGGGTCTAACATGCAAGAAATAAATGTGCTCAAGAGAAAATTGGAAAATTTATTTGCAATGAAGGATTTGGGAGCTGCAAAACAAATCCTTAGTATGAGAATAACTAGAGATAGGAAAAATCATAAATTGACATTGTCTTAGAATGAGTACATACAAAAGGTGTTGAAAAGATTTAATATGCACAATGCAAAACCAGTTAGTACACCTTTTGCTACCCATTTGAAACTTACTAAGGAAATGTGTCCAAAGACCCAAGAAGACACGGATTATATGTCTAAAGTTCCATATGCATCAACAGTTGGAAGCTTGATGTATGCAATGGTCTACACAAGGCCTGATATTGCACATGCAGTGGGAGTTGTAAGCAGGTACATGAACAATCTAGGAAAGGAACATTGGATGGCAGTGAAATGGATTCTCAAATATTTGAAAGGTACCACAAATCAAGCATTAAGCTTTGGTGGTTCAAACATTCCTCTACAGGGATATGTTGATGCAGATATGGCAGGTGACAGAGATAATAGGAGGAGCACTACAGGATATGTATTTACTGTTGGTGGAACATCTGTTAGTTGGGTTTCAAAAATCCAAGGTGTTGTTGCACTTTCAACCACAGAAGTAGAGTATGTTGCTGCTACAAAGGCTAGTAAAGAAATGATTTGGTTACAAAGGTTTATGGGTGAATTGGGTAAGGAGGATGATATGGGCATGTTATACAATGATAGCCAAAGTGCCATTTGTCTTGCAAATAACTCAACATTTCATTCCAGGACCAAACACATATAGCTCAAGTACCATTTCATACGATCAGTGTTGGAAGATGGAGAGTTGAAGTTGGAAAAGATACACACTAGCTAGAATCTTGCAGATATGCTAACAAAAGTTGTAACTAGGGAGAAACTAAGAATATGCTTAGTTTCAATTGGTCTTCGAGGATGACGATGAAGATGAGAAACAACCAGGTCCAAAGGTGAGTCATTGTTCAGCAAATGAAGGAGCGGTGGAGTTGCTACAATCATTCTCCAAGTGGGAGATTGTTGAGTATGGAGCATGATTGTTTAGAGGTCTTTGTTTCAATCGGATGTATACCCTAGGAAGTTTGCACACCCCTCCATGCAGGGGGTACGAGGGGGACTTGTCCCCCTTATGGGGGTTCGTGGGGGCCGATCCCCCTAGACTGGGGTGTCTGGGGGCCAGTGATACCCTGGTGGGGGTTTCAGGGGCAGTGCCCCCAAAGTTAAAAATAGATGTAAAATTGCCTTGTAAAAGTATAGTAATTTCTAGTCGATTTGGGTCGTTCATTAGGTAGATGATCTGACGGTAGAACTTATGTTTAGTTTAGGGTTTTTTTCCCTATAAGGAAACCCCTCTCTTTGTATGAGGGCATTGTATTTGAGGTTCTATAATAGATGTGTATTCTCCAATCCAGAAGCAGAGAGGTGAGATTGTGAGAGAAAACAGAGGATATTACAGCGGATTTGCTATAGGTTGTGTCTCTTCATTTTGTTGGATAATAGAAAGGAAGGACTGGGTATTCAGGGTGGATGTAGCCCAAACTGGGTGAACCATGTATATCTGTGTCTCTCTTGTTTTATGTGTTTTCTGTGTTTATATTTCTGCAATATTTTATGTGTTCCATTGCTTCATAATATATAATTTTCTAATATTTTTGCCACTGTGGCTAGTTGTACTAACTAGGGAATTTTGAGCTTGACATCTTGTAAAAAACATTGATCAACTATCTTAGGACTAACATAATTTAATATAGATCCTGGGTCAATTAAAACAGATATAGTTTGGTAAAAAAATTTACCTTCGAATTACACGATGGTTGGTTGGTATTCTGCTTGATGGTCTTCAATGGCAACATTGATTTTTTGGATGCTCTTGGCCACTTCTCCTACATTAGATGCCTTATGAATCTACCAAATATGTCCAGTGCCTTTGCAGTTGGGACATTTTTTGATGTAATGTAGTTCTCCACATCCCTAGCATTGTACTGGGGTCTTGTTGCTATTTCAACTCCAGTACTTCCTGACTGCTCATTGGTTTTGGATTCATTAGGAAGAATAAATCTAGATTGATTTCTATTCAGATTTTTGTTTACCTGTCCTTTGTGGGGTCCTTTATTAATGATAAACTTGTTTCCCTTGCTGCCAACAGGGAACTTAATTCCCTTTTTGTCAATCCATATTTTCCCCACATCTCTCTTTCGTCTATTTTGCTGATAACATATTCGAGCTTTCCATATAGCCTCAACCATGGTTTTTTGGTTATCGAATTCAAGATCCTTCTTCATGAACAATGACAAACTACTGATATATTGTTGCACCTTCACCTTCTCCTCCTGTATGTAGGGAACATACCAAAGTAAGATGAAAATTATGTAATGAACTCATCCATTTTCAGCTCTCCCAGTCTTAGATTATGAAACTCTTTTGGTTTTTCGTCGTAGAACCATTTAGTTAAATATCTTTCCTTAGAATACCTTTGAAAATTTTCCCATGTTATGTTCTGTTCATTCACCCCATGCACAATCTTCACTTCTTCCCACCACAGGGTGGCTTTCCCTTATAGCTGGAAGATGGCCAGGCAATCTTTTAAATTATGATCACTACAGCTTAAAATACTTATTCATATTAATAAGCCAGGCTTTAGCTGCCTTTTCCTACTCACCTTCAAAGAGGGGCATTTTTATTTTCTAAAATTCTCCTTGCAGTTCTCTCCTTTGTCTTTTCTATGTTTTGTGTTCTGAGGCATTATCAGAATTTTCTTCTTGCTTTTCTTCCCCTCCTTCCGTCTCTAGATATTTTGTATGGTATTCTTTCTCTCCGGTCATATGCTCGTGTTCTGGGCTGGGGATTGGCTGACGCTAATTTTTTCTATTTGAAAGTCTCTTCATAATATTCTCTTGTTCTTGCATCAACCTTTCATTATCTGCCTTCAACCGGGCCATATCACTCTTCAACTCTTGCATAGTTTCTAGATTTGTGGTGTTGGTGTTGCATGGTTCTTCTCCCACTTGTACCCATACCTCAAATTTGGTTTCTTGAAAAGACGCAGGTCCTAAGCCTATCATGGATCTATGGGGTGTGTTTCCTGTCCTCTTCATACTAGTTTCTCTTGCTTCTTTTACTGCGTAAATCACAAATACTATTAATCATTAATTTCTAGAGGCCTCAGCTTTGTGACTTGAGTGCTATGATACCACTTGTCATGTCTTGACATTAATCAAAATAAAATAAAAAATTAAATGTATTACTCATAGCATTGAACTATATTAAAATTGGTGCGCACATATATATTACATATGTAAATCGGGTCATATCACTTTCAATTTCATTAACTCCGTATCTATACAATAATCCCTGCATTTAATACATGGAACAATGTTTTGGATTTTCGATGTTAATTCTATTTCATTTAACTAGCATACCCCTCTATCCTCTTAAACAATGGTAGGAGAGGGTCTTGAGAAATCCTCCATCTCTTATCCAATTGTCCTTCCCACCTCCACATCTTTTCTCCATTGACGGTCTTCATCATTTGATCTCATCTGATGGCAGAGGGGTTCGCTAATAGCTACAATTGTTCGACGATGAGTTTCATTGTGCTCTTTTTGTCCCTGTGGCTAGTTGTAGTAACCAGAGACTTTTGAACTTGACAGCTTGTAAACAAAATTGATCAACTATCTTAGGACTAACATATCTTAATGTAGCTCCCCAGTCAACTAAAATAGATATAGTTTGGTAAAACAATTACCTTCGAATTACACCATGGTTGGTTGGTATTCTGCTTGATGGCCTTCAAGGGAGGTAGTGATTTTTGGGATGCTTCTGGCCACTTCTCCTAGAGTGGATACCTCTTGAATGTACAAAATCTATTCATTGCCTTTGCGGTTGGGACAGTTTTTGACATAATGTAGTCCTCCACATCCCGAGAATTGTATTGAGGATCTTCTTGCTATTTCAACTTCGGTTCTAATTGTATGATCATTGGTTTTGGATTCATTGGGAATTCTAAATATGGATTAATTTTTATTCATATTTTTGTTTACATGTCCTTTATGGGGTCCTTTATTGATGATAGACTTGTTTCCCTTGCTACCAATAGGGAACTTAATTCCCTTTTTGTCAATCCATCTTTTCCATACATCTCCCTTTTGTTTGTTTTTCTAATAACATATCCGACGTTTCTATATAACCTCATGCATGGTTTTTGGGTTATTGAATTCAAGATACTCCTTCATGGACGTCAGAAAACTACTGATAAATCGTTGCACCTTCGCCTTCTCCTCCCGTAGGTAGGGAAAATACTGAAGTAAGGATGTTAATGAACTCATCCATTGTCAATTGTCCTAGTCTTAGATCGTGAAACTCTTTTGCTTTTTCATCATAAAATCATTCCGTTGAATATATTTCCTTAAATACTTATGAAATTTTTCCCATGTTATGTTCTGTTCATTCACCCCATGCACAGTCTTCACTTCTTCCCACCATAGGGTGGCTTTCCCTTATAGCTAGAAGATGGCCAAGCGAGCTTTTAAATTATGATCATATTCATATAGCTGAAAATACTTATTCATATTAATAAGCCAGGATTCAACTATCTCTTTCTGCTCACCATCAAAGAGGGGAGGTTTTATTTTCTGAAATTCTCGTTGCAGTTCTATCCTTTATCTTTTCTGTGTTTTATGTTCTGAGGCATTATCATATTTTTCTTCTTGATTTTCTTCCCCTCCTTTCGTCTCTAGATATTATGTCTGATATTCTTGCTCTCTAGTCATATGCCCGTCTTCTGAGCTGGGGATTGGTTGACGCTGATTTTTTTTATCTGACAGACTCTTCATAATCTTCTCCTGTTATTGCATCATCCTTTCATTATCTGTCCTCAACCGGGCCATCTCACTCTTCAACTCTTGCACAATTTCTAGAATTGTAGTGTTGGTGTTGCATGGTTCTTCTCCCAATTGTACGCATACCTCAAATTTGGTTTCTTGAAAAGATGCATGTCCTAAACCTATCATGGATCTAGGAGGTGCGTTGCATGTCCTCTACATACTAGCTGATCTTGCTTCTTTTACTATGTAAATCACAAACGCTTTTAATCATTAGTTTCTAGAGGCCTCAGGTTTGTAACCTGAGCGCTCTGATACCACTTTTCATGTCTCCACATTAATCAAAATAAAATAAAAAATTAATTGTTTTACTCACTGCATTGAACTATATTAAAATTGGTCCACACATATATATTACATATGTAAATCGGGTCTTATCACTTGCAATTTCATTAACTCCGTATCTATACATTAATCCTTGCATTTAATACATGACACAGTGTTTTGGGTTTTCGATCTTAATTCTACGGATTTCATTTAACTGCCATACCCCTTTGTCCTCTTGAGCGATGGTAGGGGAGGGTCTTAAGAAGTCCTCTATCTACTCTCTGGTTGTCCTTCCCACCTTGACATCTTTGCTCCATCGATGGTCTTCAGCACTCAATCTCATTCAACAACAGAGGGGTTCCCTAATAACTTTGGTTGTTCGACGATTTGTTCCATTGTGTTATGGTTGAGCATTTACAGTTTTCGGTTCGAATCTCTGGTGATTGTGCTTGCTCCATGGTTTCTCCATAGATGACCACATGCTATGTTTCTATGGTTGGGGCATGGTTTGATGGCTCTTATTCCACTGCAGTCACCATGCCTTGCAGGTCCCTAACAGGTTTACAACATTCCTTTGATAGATTTCCCTCTGTGTATTTTTTTCTTTTCTTTGTTACTCTGCTATCAAAGTAACACTCTTGCCGTGTTTTATCTCAAGTTTCCTCAGAGGTACCTTAGCGCTCCAATTACCATCACCAGGGGCCTCATCTAGAGTTCTGTCACAGTTTCATGTTTTGGTCACCGATATTCCTTCGAGTATGTGAGAGAATCGATTTCCTTTTGGTAGCCTATAGGCGGTCTGAGCCTTTTATGGCTTAAATAAGGGTTGTGGTATAGCTTTAGCTCTTCTAGAGCACTCGCAAAAGGGTTTTGTCTATATTTTCTAGCTCTCAATCTTTGATAATGTTATTATTCCGTGTAACTTTTTTTGATGACCAGAATAGCTTTACCTTTTGAGGCAAGTTGTTGGTGATGTAGCAGTTATATCCATTTTGATAGGACATAGATAGAACAATTTCATTTTGAGGTTTGTTTATTAAATCCTTGAGGTTATTTTAATGAGAGTTCCAAACCCTAACCGAATGCATTATTGTTTGCAAGTTATGGAGTTCCAGCTTCCGACTTTTATTGTGAATTTCATATGCTCTATTATTAAGTGGCCGTCCTAAGTTTTTGTTGAAATTGCTCGTTCATATATTTGGTATCCATTTTTTGAGCTATCATTGTAAATGTATTAGCACGAGTTTCCACTAAGTATTTACAATTTCTGTTACTGGTTTTCGACTTTTCAAACCTCTTCGAATTTCGTTTAGTAGTATGTGAGAGGCCACGGTTGTCTTAGATTATTATGTTCTCTAAATTCTAAATCTCAGTCAGAATATGTTTTTTTATTTAATGCATTTGGTCTTGTCTATTTTTACCCTTGGAAAAATAATTTTACTATTATGGAATTATGGTCCAGTGTTCTGTTCTGGCTTTATATCTATAAGAGCGGTTTCGACCATATCTAAACATACCATTCTTTAGAGTTCTCAACCTTTGATTCTATAGGTATCTTAAAGCTATCTTGTATTTCATTTACTCTACTCGGTGAACTGCCATAAGTATATAAAGATGATTAATGAAGTATTTCTTCATTTGGGTTGCATTCCATATTTCCAAAGTTTGAGGTTATTGAACTTGGCCCATTTTTTTTTTTTTTCTTGATTGATATAATGATTTTCCAGTTTAGAACATTTACTTAAATTAGTTTCTTATAAATAGTTGTACATAACCATTTCCAGAATACCATTGTTTAGCATTCATTTTTTTAAGTAAAATTTAACTAAAGAAAGACCTTCCTTCTTAGGTTTCCTACGTTACTTATTCTTATCGAGCTTCAAGGTTGTCAGTTCGCTACAAATCCATAGAGTTTAACTTTTGTTTTCTTTTCAGTAGATTTATACATGCGTGTAAAATACAATCCACTCTAGTGTCTACATATTACATATTTATCATATTCAAGAACTAATAATTCTTCCATTGTCTATTTCTTTCTATACAGTCTCATAACCAAAATAAATACAACAATTTATTATAGTTACTTGGATTCAGTCTTTTCTGAGAGTCAGTTGTTGAAGTCACAACTATAATTCAACAGATTTATCCTCCCAACCATGAGACTTTCCTTCAGGTCCAAGCCTCCCCCCCAATATTTTTTCACAAGACATATGTCTTCTTGCAAGATTTACAGTCATATCATCCACAACTATCTAGTCATCACGTGACTTAGCTTTCCATCTGTCTTATATTCCAGCATGATAGACATTCTCTCTTTTCGCCTTTTGTTTCTCTTAGGTACTGTTATCACAAAACCTAACCCTGACAAGCTGCTGATTAGGTATACCTTGAGTAACTGTTTCAAACCAACGTTTGGCTGAGGCTTAGCCTCCTCAACCTGAGAAGGCTCTCTCACTAGGTTAAAGATTTTGATAATGGATTAGATGGCTAACTCTATGAAACAAATGAAGGAGTGTAAATGCTTGAAACATAGTCAATAAACATCCATTGGGATTATGGAGTGAGAAAATTCTTAGTATGGAAACAATATTAGCTAAACATGGAAGTCAGGGCATCAAAAGTTTAATATATTAGTTAATGCATAGGAACATGTAGGAAACACAGTCTACAAATGCATGAAGGAAGTTAGAGCATTGCCAATGAGTTCTAAGTATAATACATTCATACTACTACAAATAAGGAAATTAGGACAAACATAAACAAGACACCATTGAACTCTTTCTAAATCCTAACAAGTAAAACCAAAGTCTATATTCATAAAAAACATAATCTTCTACAATTACACAATATGAGTGTTTTCTCTAAAAATTTCCAAACCTTGGTGCATTAAACCTCTTCCCCTTAATAGATTTCATTACAACTTGTATTCCTTCCTCCAGTATGAGTGGAATTCGATTCTCAC
Source organism: Pinus taeda (assembly GCA_000404065.3). Classification (NCBI taxonomy): domain Eukaryota; kingdom Viridiplantae; phylum Streptophyta; class Pinopsida; order Pinales; family Pinaceae; genus Pinus; species Pinus taeda. Next base: position 14,166 of record APFE030558712.1, on the reverse strand, counting down.
TTGACCTGGCACCTATTGATCCTGAAACAAACTATTAATTACAACTCGCTGTTAACTAGCAGTCCTAGTGACCTAATACAACTAGGAGTGTAACTCCTTATTATGTTGGAAACAACCTTGACTATGAATTAAATTTGATATTGACAGCTGCTCCTCCTTAACTTCGACCTTGGTTATGTCCATAACCCTCTAGCTGTCCTTCAATAGCTTCTCCTTCATCTGCCCTGAAAACTAGGAAACTGTCCCTTGCTTTGTTCTAGCTGAAAAATACGTGTTGGGACAGAGCTTTTATCTCCTCATCAAAAAAGTATTTTGTAAAACTGAAGGAGGATTTTGTAGACCACTCTGTTATAAACAACAACCTCTCTTTTTTTATTTCAATACCTTTCCTACTACCCAAAAAATTTCTTTGAATATCAGGTGTAAACTGGAAAATTGTGATTTTTGAAAAACTGCTCCTACAACAGTTTCATAGTGCAATTTGAGTCATCAAACGCTCCCAGATAATAATGAAATTGAAGAAATGGAAAGAGGTGTTTTTATTTTGGTATGTTAGGAAGAAGAACCTCTTTCAGTTTTCGAAAATATTCTTTCAATTTCTCAAGAGACCTCTTGGAAGTTGACTACTCAAAATAATGTTTCTGCGGAAAAAGGTTGCATCAGTGATTTCGTAGCGTGAAACTTTGTTCTTGCAAACATTTTTCATTTTGTGAAATTTTCTTTTAATTGGGCTTTAAACCTTCTCAAATTCCCTCCTCATATCCTCTAGCAACATCCTCTTTCAAAAATATCCCCTTCTTTCCTTGGCTAATTGACTTTTGGTTACTCCTCTTTGGACAGTTTTATCAACAGACTGCTCTTGTGCCACCTCCTTGATCTGAAATGTCTTTGTTTGTGACTGTTGAGGGGTATCTTGAACTATTAGTGGTTTCATTGGCTCCTTCACCTGCTTTTTGGCTTTCAATTTCACAAACCTACTTGATCTTTCTTCCTCCTGATGACTTACTACTGGTGAAGATATTTCCTTAGCCTTAGGGCTAAGTCCCATTTCAGTTCTAAAGCCTGCCATAAACAAGAAAGCATACCATTCTCTTCCAATATTCTGAAGCTCATGTAAAACAATTAACTTGATCAACCCATGATGGAACAACGAGGTTTCACAAGCTTCTTTCTTCAATTGAACCTTATCAGATGTTTTTCCTAAGCTACGAAACAAATAAAAAGTTAAGTCTATAGATATTTTTCCAGTGAAATGTAATAGAAGCTTAAAATGGTAAGAGTACACCTTATGGTATCTCCCTTCATGGGTAAAATATCTTTGGATGCATGACAACAAGTTGGAATATGAATCTTTTACATAGCTTCTAGGCACTGATTTGGTTAAGTCTGAGCCTATGAATTCTGGCTTCAGAAATTCTTGGCAGGGTGCCATTCCAAATTTGAAGTTCTTGAACCATCTCTCCTAGCCTCTAGGAATCTTTGTGACTGTAGATATAACCCCAGGAGAAACTGGTATTTCTAGCACTCCAACCCTTGAATTCAAACCGGTGAAATTGAAGGCAAAGTAGTTGGTTACTTGAATGTGACCACCCTGAAGTTTTTCACAAAATCTCCAGCAACCCACCTGTTTGAATGCATGTTCAACCTCTTTGTTCCTCATGAGAACGTCTAAGCCTTTAGGCTCAGTGCTAAGACACCGGCCTGATCTATGATTTTTCCTTTCTTCAGACATTTCTATGAGACACCTGCAAGGAGACTTGAAAGAACCCACACTATCTTAGTTTGGAAACTGCCTCGCTTGAGCTTGAAATGGAGAACTGCCTTGCTTGAGCTTTCAAAGAATTCTGGTGAATGTCGTCCCTGAGCTTGCCAATTATCTTCTTATGCATGCAAGGAACATGGGAAAAACCAAGACTAACTCACCTCACCTTACTTTTTTGAAATTTGAAAGAATGTGCACAAGACATCTAACAAATCTAATGATGAGAATGAATGGCCACATGCGATAGACATGGTTCAAGGACTGACACATGGTGATGAAATATTAATGGATTTTGATGGAAAATACAACTAGACAAGATCTGGCACAAATCCCCGATTTCGCAGCGCAACCAGTGCAAATATTGTTTTTTTCTCTACGAAATCTCCTATTTATGAATCCCTGTTTCCGTACTGTACATAATGTATTTTTATGAGTTTGTGCTACGAAAACTGCTAGTTGATTTCATAACACACGCCAACTTTAAAACAGTCTTAACACATGACACCTATGAACCAATGTGGGACTAATGATAGTTAAAACAAGATTGTTGACCTTATTTAACAATGGGAACAAGACTCTATCCTATGTTTTAGACTCCCTAAACAAAACAATAGAAATGACTTGACCAAGACTGACTTACAACTTTGAAACCATACAAGTTGTCCATTTTTTTTTTTTTTTAGTGATAACAAGTACCTTCAAGAATTACCCTCTTGATCCCTTCTTGGAGAATGCATAATCAAGGAAGTAGTTAGGGTTAGGTAACTACACATCCCAACTTCTTGATATGAAAGAGTTACAAGATTTTTTAACACTCCATATTTGTTTCATTCATAATTATAAAAATTTAAATACATAAATTCAAATAATAATAATAAGATCCAGTTTTTGTTTTACTGCAGTGAATAAAATAATTACAATTTTCTGGAGACATCACATCTCCCCCCCGTAAAATCAAACATCATCCTAATGTTTTTTTGTTGCAAACAAACCTGGACAAGTTTCCCTCATAACCTAGTCATCCTCCTAGGTGGCCTCGTCCAACCCAAAGTGCTGCCATTGCACTTTAACTTGGGTGATAACTCATTTCCGTAGCATCACTTCTCTCCGATTGAGTATAACCAGAGGTTTCACTGAGAGCTCACCTTTTGTTTCAACCCACAAAAGAGAATTTTAGTTAGTCCCTTTTTCTATTAGTACTTTTCTTTCGACATATTTGTTAAAACTATTTTACTTGTATATCTTGCGAATTGATTATATGTTTAGGATCATAAACATATTTTTTAACTCGGAAACATGGAAAACATTGTGCACATGAATGTGGTTGGGTAAGGCGAGCTGGTAGGCCACTGGTTCGACTCGTGCAAATATCTAGAAAGGGCCACAAAATTGGGGTGCAAATTTACCACAACTGCTCCATTGTAATGTACTTTTCCTAGCTTATACCGTTACGTAGACATGATCTCCAATTTGAAATTCTTGGAAATTTCTTTTTCGGTCAGCAAAGTTCTTTTGTCGATCTTGAGCGGCCTTGAAATTAGAACGAACCTTCTTGACAATTTCCTCCATTTATTTTAACATATTGGGTCCCAACATCAACTTATCCTCTGGCCCTACCCACTTGAAGGTGTTTGGCACTTGCACCGAAACAAAACTTCAAATGGGCTCATTTATAATGACGTATGATAGCAATTATTATAGGCAAATTCTACCAAATGTAGGTAATCCTCCCATTTGGAGGGCTGCTACATTACATAAGTTCACAACATGTCCTCCACTACCTGATTTACCTGCTCGATCTACCCATCCATTTGACAGTGGTAAGCAGTACTGAAATGTAGCTGCATGCCCAATCCCTCAAACAACGCTTTCCAGAAAGCTGATGTCAATTTTACATCACGATCAAAAATTATAATTTTTTGCAGCCCATGTAATTTAAATTTTTTTTGCATGAATATGTTAATGATCTGTACAACCTTGTAGGTTGATTGCACTGTTATGAAATGAGCAGATTTCCTCAACTTATCAACTACCACCATTATCGAATCATTCTTTTTTTGGACTTAGGTAGTCCTGTAATGAAGTTGATTGAAATGGTCTCCCACTTTGATTCTGGAATTGGCAGTGGATGTAGTAACTCGACTGGATGTTGATGTTCAGTTTTCACTTGCTGACTTTCCAGACAATGAGTCAAATACTCGGCTACATTCTTTTTCATACCAGGCCAACAATATTCTTTTCTAAGTGTGGTTATCAGCTTCTAGTATCCAGGGTGGCCTGCATATGGACTCTTATGATATTCGTCCATGATTAAGTCTTTAATACTTTTTGGTTAGGCACATACATTCTTCCTTTATAAGGCATCATACCTTCATGGTTTACCTCGTATCCTAGTTGTTGTTCATGGTTGTTAGAAACTTTAGCTTTCTTTCATAAAAACTGATATTCTGGATCTCGCCTGACTACTTCTTTAATCAACTCATTGAAGGTAGTCTGCATGTCACTGTAAGAGATATCATAAATACAATGTACCTTTTGACTCAAAGCATCCACAAGCCAATTATCCTTACCTTTCAAGTTCTTGATTTCAAAGTGAAAACCACTTAAAAAGTCGACACATCTGGCTTGTCTACCATTCAAAGTGGGTTGCTTAAAATAGTTAGTTAAGCTATGACGATAGTAATTAAAAGAAATTTCTTACCCATTAGATAATGTTGCCACATTTTTAGTGCATGAATGAAAGTTGTTAGCTCTAAGTCGTAGGATGAATATTTCTGTTCATGCTCCTTAATTGATCCAAGTGGATCTCTAGACACCATTGGCATGGAAAAGGCTCGAAATTCAGAGTGGTGTAAAGATGATTAACTTGACATCAAATCAAAGTGCTCATCACCCTGACTCCAATGGTGTGAATGACACTCCAATCCTAGTTCGGATGAAGTAGATAGAGGTAGTCAAAGTTGGGTTGACTTTTTGTTGACTAGGCAGAATTAATGAAGACACAAATTGGATTTTTTCTGGTGGACGGAATCTGGCCAACTCTGGCCAAATTCCAGTCTAAATTGTTGCCTAGTTAAAATTATTTCTTCGGTAAAAAATCTGGTTTTTTACCGAAACAATTTAAAAAAAAAAAGGGGTGGCAGGCCACCAACCATGCCACCCCAACCCATACCATAAGTAATGTTTAGTGGAGGTGCGGGCCAATACCTCCGACCCCTCCCACAGAACCACCATATCAATTGTGTGGAGTTTGGGTGGGCCGATCCTTGGGCCACAGACCCAACCCATTCAAAAATGAACCACCATTGCTAAATAAACATGGGTTGACCCTTGGGGTGTAGACCCAACCACCTCTGGCTATTAAAAAAGGAATGTAGGATGTTGGAGAGGAGGTAGGTAAGGTGGGTGGGCCGCCCAAGGCAGGTCCAATGCAACCTATTTTCCTTTTTATTTAATTAAAGAAATTGTTATGTAAAAAAAGGAGGAGGCGGGGTTTGATTGCCCGACTTCCTCCATAATAACTGGATCTCAAACCAACTGTGCCACAATTGATTTATTGAGAATTTTGCCACTCGTTTATTATTTAAATTTAGTTTATCAGTGTGCCCAGCAAAGGAAGGAGCACACGCAACTTGAGGTAGATTTTTGCAAGAAGAACGAATTTTCACTTTGTCAGATTTTAACAAATTTTATATGGTTTCAGCATTTCTTGACACCATGAACGCAATGACGTTGTCTGTTTCTCCATCACAGTTCTGTATTTTTCGGCCATTTTTTAGTATGTTGTTATAAGACTCCTTTTTTGTAATTGATGCTTGTACTCTTCTTTCTCATGCCACTTAATGAATGAAGGCCTCTCCATTGATCGAGCAAGGCCCGGAGACGTAGTCCAAGTCAGATGAACTCTGTTATCAAGTTTTGTTGTCTTATTTCATGCTTTATGTGTTCATCCTCTTCTCTCATGTGCACATTAAATTTCTATGTTTAAGCTACAATTTATGCATGTAATTCTTTAATACATCTATAAGCAAAAGATCTTGGATCAAGTGGTATCCAAGCAGGTATTTTTAGATGTGAATTGCATGTTTCTATGCTAACAAGAAACAGGCTCTAAAGAGGCGAAGGGAAACTAAGGTCTTTCGATCCCGAAGTGGGCATGCACATCGAAGGAGAAACATGGCAGATGAAGAGGCTCGTTATGAAGAGGAGCTCAATTTCCACAAAATCTTCTATGCAATGGCAGAAAATTTCGTCTAGTTGCTTTCAAGACTAGAGAAAATAGAAGGGAAAATGGCAGAAGAACAAAGTTTAGTGCATGGAAATGGTAGAGAAGAACCCTATCCTTCTCCTTCCATGAGTGAGAGCTCTTCTTCCTCTCATTACCATCAGCGTAGAAATTCAAGGGGTGCATCTAAGAAACATTTCTTTAAATTATATGTCAAATTTGATCTTCTCATTTATAACGGTGAAAGTAACGCAAAAAAGCTTGATAACTGGATTAGGCAGATTGAGATCTACTACAGGATTCAATAGATTGAAGAGGATGAGGCAAATATTCAATTGGCCTCTCTTCGACTGAGTGGCACTGCTCTCATCTGGTGGGAGAGCAAATTGCGAAGCAGTAAGAGTGTGGGTAATATTCTTTCCTTATGGTCTAGTTTCATTTCTACATTAAAGGAACAATTTTATCCCTTGGGTTATAAGCAAAAAGACTTAATGGATTGGCAATACTTAAGGAAAGGCAGAGGTCAGGATGTCCAAAGCTTTACCGAGGAGTTTAGAAAACAAGCACTTAATTTGGGCATTGCACTTGACTCACCTGAAGTAGTAACTAAGTACATTGGATCATTACATAGTTATATTAGACATTCATTATTATTGTTTGAACCTACTACCATTGACTCTACTAGTGTAAAGTCCATTCATCTAGAAAACAAGGGAACACCAGAATGGGATGACCACCCAAAGAGAGCCGCAACAACCAAGAGAAGGGGAGAAAAGCCCTTTTGTACACATTGTAAGAAAGAGGGGCATGATGAAGAAAATTGTTGGAAGTTGCACCCTGAGCTAAGAAATGAAAGGAATGACATAAAGGGGAAGCAGAAGGTCGTCACCACTATGCAACAAAACCAAGATTCTGAGTCAGAGGAAGGTGAGAAGGTCGCAGCTATAGGATTTGCACATGGTAGGCCTATTGACTTGGGGTTCGATTTCGGTGATGAAATGAAGTTTGCAGCCCTTGGGATCGCGGCAGGAGGACCCATAGATTTGGGGTCTGATTCTGGCCATGAATCAAGGATTTCAATAGACATAACGAAAAGGGCACTCCTCGTAGTAGGACTCCAAGAACTTGAGGAGATCAACCACCGCATCCAAGCAGAGAATGCTAAGCTAAGGAGGCTTTTACAAGAGGCAAGGGAAGAAAAAAAAATATTAATACGCCAGTTGCAAGCCAAGGATGAGACCTTGGAAAAGCTACAACATCACTATCCAGAGGTAAAAAGCGATTCCTCGATTTCATATGATTTTCATGATGATGAATTTGTTTCTTCGGAAAAACATACTACAGGGATTGGATTCAAACTATTGAAGAAGATGGCGTATCAGGAAAAGGGACTTGGCATCAAAGGCCAAAGCATCATAAACCCCATTGAAGTCGAGGAATTTCCACATCGTGCAGGACTCTGATACGCTAGAAAAGAAATGGGAGAAAGCTCCAATATAGCTAGTAACCAGTCAATGATAGATGATGAAATTCCCTCCTCACATTCTAGCGATAGTGAGGGCCTTATACTGGAGGAACACTCGGGGAAAGTGCCCCAAGGCAGCCCAAAAAGTTTGGAGAAAAAAAATCGTTGTAGCCATTGCAACAAAGAGGGACACCAACAAACCGCCTTTCTGATGCTCCATGAGCTGGAAACATCCCTGGAGAAGCCAAAAGGAGAACATGTTCAACAAATGTATCCACCCCATTCATAGTGGTCTACTTTATTAAGTTTGTTTTTATAAGGTAGTAGTTTGTTATGGCCACCATTGTAAATCATATGTTGCAGGTAAATTTAAAAGTGATGGTGTGTTTCCTATCACTTCAAAACACAATGATGATATTTTGGCCTTTCTTTATACTAGATGAGGTATTGATTACTTTTTATGTAATCCTTGGCCAAGGAGTGGTGTGCTATAAACTCTTGGCAAGGAAGCGTTGTTAAGTCATGTGTGTTGTGCATGATTGCAAAAAAAAATGTACTAGTTTTGCGTGCAGGTGATCGAAAGTGTGGGTTGAAAGGATACAAATAGTCTGTGAGGTGTAAATGCTTTTGGGGTCCAAAAGCTCCTTAATGGGGAGGATTGATCCAGATGGATCTCCAGATACCAGTGGCATGGAAAAGGCTCGAAATTAAAAGTGGTGGAAATATGATTAACTTGTCATCATATCGAAGTGCTCATCACTGTGATTCCAATAGTGTGAACGACACTCCAACTCGAGTTCGGATGAAGGAGATAGAGGTAGTCAAAATTGGGTTGACTTTTTGCTAACTAGGTAGGATTAATGAAGACACAAATTGGATTTTTTTTGGTGGATGGAATCTGGCCAGATTCTAGGTGAAATTGTCACCTGGTTAAGATGACTCCTTCGGTCAAAAATCTATTTTTTAAAAAATATCATATTGTTTCATGAAACAAAAAAATGTTTTAAAAAAAGGGGTGGTAGGCCACCAACCTTGACACCCCAATCCATACCATAAGCAATGTTTAGTGGAGGGGCAGGTCACTACCCCCAGCCCCTCCCATGGAACCACTATATCAATTGCGTAGAGTTTGGGTGGGCCGACCCTTGGGGCATAGACCCAACCCATTAAAAAATGAATCAACATTGCCAAATAAATGTGGGCCGGCCCTTGGGGCGCAGACCCAGCCACCTCCACCTATTAAAAAAGGAATGTGGGCTGTTGGAGAGGATGTAGGTAAGGTGGGTGGGCCAACCCAACCTATTTATTTATTTAAAGAAATTGTTATGTAAAGAAAGGAGGAGGCGGGGTTTGACTACCCAACCTCCTCCATAATAACTGGATCTCAAACCAACTGCGCCACAAATGATTTATTGAGAAGTATGCCACCAGTTTATTATTTAAATTCGGTTTATCAGTGCACCCAACAGAGGAAGGAGCACACGCAGTTTGAGACAAATTTTTGTAGGAGGGTCGGATTTTCACTTTGTCAGATTTTGACAAATTTTATATGGTTTCAGCATTTCTCAACGCCATGAACACAATGACATTGTCCATTTCTCCATTAGAGTTCTTCATTTTCCAGCCATTTTTCAGTATGGAGGTATAAGACTCCTTTTTTGTAACTAATGCTTGTATTCTTCTTTCTCATGCCACTTAATGAATAAAGGCCTCCCCATTGATCAAGCAAGGCCCAGAGACATAGTCCAAGTCGAACGAACTCCGTTATCAAGTTTTATTGTCTTATTTCATGCTTTATGTGTTCCTTATCTTCTCTCATGCGCACATTAAATTTCTATGTTTAAGCTACAATTTATGCATGTAATTCTTTAATACATCTATAAGCAAAAGATCTTGGATCATTACGTTTCCTAGATTCATAGGAAATCACTCTGCCTTCTTGCATTAAAACACCACCAACCCCTTCCTTGCTAGCATTTGTACAAAATACATAGTCCTTATTTATGTTTGTGAAGCTCAAGATAGGCGCGGTGGTTAGTAAATTCTTAAGCTGGTCAAAGCTCTTTTAGCATTCTCCTGTCAACTTTAAAGTTTTTTCTTTCTTCTACAGGGAGGTAATGGGGTATGCCGCTCTGTAAAATCCTTCAAAAAATCACCTATAGTACTTGGCTAGACCCATGAATGACCTCATATCTGCCATGTCCTTTGGCACTGGCTACCCCATTATAGTCTTTATCTTTTCTGGGTCCACAATGATTCCATCTTGGGTAATGTTGTGGCCTAGATACTGAATTTTCTCTTTAAAGAAATCGCACTTGCTTTAATTGGCATACAATTGATGTTCTCTAAGAGTTTGCAACACTATTATGAGATGTTGTTTATGTTCTTCTCTATTATGAGAATAAATTAGTATATCATCAATAAAATTTAACACAAATTTATCCAAGTACTGATGGAATATATTGTTCATGAGACACATGAAGGTCACTGAAGAATTGGTCAGCCTGAAGGGTAGCACCACAAACTCGTAATGCCCATAACGGGTTCTAAAGGTTGTTTTAATTATGTCTTCTCCCTTGATTATGATCTGATGGTATCCCGAATGTAGATCAATATTTGAAAACATTGTCACACCCTTCACCTAATCAAATAGCTCATCTATGCGAGGTAAAGGGTATTTATTTTTAATAGTTCGCTTATTTAGCTAGCGGTAATCCATACACATATGTAGGGTTCCATCCTTCTTTTTAAAAAAAAGTATTGGGGCTCCCCAAGGTGATATGCTTGGGTAGATGTATATTTTATCTAGCAGTTCTTGAAACTGCGTTTTAACTCTATCAACTCTGATATACTCATGTGATAAGGGGCTCGAGGTGCTGGAGTTTCTCCCGGTATCAATTTAATGGTGAAGACTATATCTCTTTTCGGAGGAAGTCCCATAATCACTTCAAGGAATACGTCTGGAAAATTTTGTATTACAGGTATACTTTCTAAGGAAGAAGATTTTTCTTTTGTGTTGGCATAATCAAGCTGAATTGCATAAATTTGGCACCCTTTTCTGATACACTTTGCTAATTGAGAGGTGGTTACTCGTCTTAATTTTAGAGGCCTCAAAATGCCTTGAATTTCCTCCCTCTTTCCTTCCTCACCCAAGTAGCAAATAGCTTTTGTTTTACAGTTTATGAAGGACCAATGCTTTTCCAACCAGCCCATGCCTATTATAACATCATACGACCCTAGTGGCAATACATTCAGGTCTGCCACCAGGGACTGACCTTTTATTTTCAATGGGCAGTTGCTGACTTTGGCCAAGACACGTCGTTTTTCCACTATCGCTAGTTGTACTAACGAGGGACTTTTGAACTTCACAACTTGTAAACAACATTGGTAAACTATCTTAGGACTAACATAACTTAATGTAGCTACTCAGTCGATTAAAACATATATAGTGTTATAGCTCCAAATCTCACTCTTGAGGTTTGTGATGCTGCACTCATGGCCTAGGGCAACCCCTCCTTCCAGACCTGGTCCCAAATTTAAAAAACAGTGTTTTATTCCTTATACGCGACATTTCCCTGAGCTAAACACGTGTATACGTGGGTTTTTGTATACCCAACCCACGTATATGTTTAAAAACACTTTAAAAAAAACAAATCTCCTTAATTTCGTGCAGAGATCACGGGTTTTACCTGTTGATTACCTGTTAGTGCCCATGGCCCAACTGTTCCCAATGAATTCCCAACTAAAAAACTACTTTGGGAGAAGTATAAAAAGGCTTCTATGGGAAGGCCAAAGGGAGGAGAGAAAAGAGAGAAAGATTACTATGCTGAGATTTCCCTGACCAGGTCTGAAGATCCTTGTGCCTCCTGCACTTCCCCCATTCTACAGGAAACCCTTGTTTCCTTGTGTGTGTTGATGATTTCATACTACTTGAGATATCATGGAGTAAGTCATGGAAGGAGTTTGTTAAAGGCTTGAGACTGGACGAATCTAGGAGACTGTTCCGCTTGGAGCCTGCGAAAGGATGAATCAGGTGAAATTATTCCTTTTCTGTACTTTATTTGTCTATAATAAAAGAAACACATGTCTTTGTTCCTGATATAGATCTTCTTAATGTTTATGATATCCATGTTATGATTCATATGTGAACGGTTTATTAATTGCATAACTAACTACCTTTCCTTATAATATGAAGATGGTTTCTTTATGATGTTTAGTCCATATACTGCTGTACTTTCTTGAATTGATTGTTTTGCAGGTCAAAGGAGCAAAAGGAACTCCAAGAAGGGTTTGGACCCTGGAAGGCTCTTCTCAAACGTAGGACCTCAGGTACGCCCCCTATCATAGAGTTTTCTTATAGTAGCATTATGGTTGTATGGAATGTGTGTTTCTTTGCATAGATAACCTCCAGTCTGCGAGGGTATTCACCCAACACCCTAGGGGAGTTTATCCCACAACAGAATTGGCGACTCCACTTGGGACAACACTATTGTTGTTCCTAGTTTGGGTGTATTCAAGCCAATCAAGGCTCAGCTGTCTGTTTATCTTCTGTTGCTGTGTAGTCAGTGCCTGAATTGTGAGCTTTGATCAGTTTTTTCCACACTTTTTTTTGTTTTTCTTGGAAGCTTTTTAATACGTTGTTTTCTCTATTTACAGAAGCATATATACGCATCTTTCCTTAAGTGAACCTGCGTATATGCATGTTTCCTTAAGCCTTGTCGCGTATACACGCATCTGTGTGCAAACACAGTCGCGTATATCTTTAATTTTCAAGATTTTTAAAATCTTTTTGTTTCTGGAAGATAGTATGCTGGTCTGATTCAGTTTGGAACAATCATTGTTCTATCACAGCCTTTAGTTTTACAGCAAGTGTCTTGTTTCAAATTCTCTATGATTATGAAAAGGTTGGTCTTGTTCGTTTTTCTTGCAAACGTCATTTGTTTTTTCTTAAGCACACAAGGTTTCTCGCGAGGAATCTTGGCTGCTATGTGTATTCAAGGCAGAAAGATTGATTTCAATCACTGTGTTGAGTTTTGTTTTAATGACTTTTTGGTTTGCATGTTTGAACTATTTCTATGACCATCTTCTTTTCTTGCTTTCTGAAAGTCATTTGTTCACGCTTTCTTGAAAGTTGTCTTTTCAATCTTTTGGTTTTAATTGCCAAGCTCATCTCACTGCTTGTTGATTGTTAAGAGCATTTCAAAGCACCTTTTTTGTTGAGTTCCCACTTGTTTTGTGTCACACACTCACAAAGTGCTCCATTGCCTATTTTTTGGTCATCAAGTTTCAGTCTTGTTATAGCGTTTTTGAAAAGTCGTTTTTGAGTTGCTTTTGAAGGAAACTTCTCGAAACTTTGTTTTTCTTTCTTGAACTTTCTTTTGATTGAGTTTTCCTTTTTGTTGAGTGAAAGTGCATTAGTGCTTAGACGAAATAAGCAACAAAAACTTATATTCCATCTAAACATTTAAGTGACAAATCTAAAATTGATAAACAAGCAACTTTCATCTTTTAACAATGTAAACTTTGAAACAGGAACTATAAACTCAAAACGGGAACTCTGGCCCAAAAACCCCCAAAAAACATCAAAAACAGTGCTAAAAACGAAAAGTGTGTATACTGGAACAATGTTTTTTTTTTTTAAGTGCCAATTTTGAACGTGTTTAAAAAATGGCGGTGACTACGAAATTTACTATGAAATTTTCGTGCAAAATATAGTTTCAAAATGAAAGTGATGCTACTGGAATAACGTTTTTTTTTTTTAGTGTCAATTTTCAAACTTTTTAAAAAATGCTAATAAAACCAATTTTTTATGTCTCAAACAAAGTTAATTTTTAAGGAAAAAACACATTAATGTTTCTGGTAGAATATCATTTTTCTATCCAAAGTATAAATTTAACATGTTTTCAACCACACCATGTTAGATACAAAAGAAATTGAAATTTTTTCAACTATAAAATTAAAAAACCATGACATTATGAACAAAGTATATCAGTCAATGAAATCAAAAGTCTTTATTTGTATACTGAATAAAACAAACATTATATCTCTAATTTGATATTGCATTGTAGATATTTAAACAATAAAATTTATCATACTTAAGACATAGTCCAACAACATAAAAATGCTTCATAACTTCTCATTTAACAACATATGGAAAACATTAACTTTATTTGAAGATATGATGCATACATCAGTTACATAATCTATCTTAAACAATTATTCAAAATCACTCATATTTTCTTGCACACCATCACAATTCACATCTTGAGATGAGTGACTGGATGCTCACGAAGATGTTCCATATTCTTCTCTTTCATCAACTAGTGCCCCATTTGAGTCCACATGCATGCCCAACATTCCAGGTTTCAAAAGTCTTCTAGATCTACGACTGGTTTCAGTAGACTCCCATGTCAACACTATTCCTTTTGGTAACAACCTTTTCAGAATCTCTATCATCTTGAAGCGAAGAGTTCCTCTCTATGTTAAATTGAAGTCATAAACAAGTATGTCAACATCCTCCAATTGTAATATGTTTGTGCGGCGACGATTTATATTTGTACCCTTTCTTTTTCTTTTTCCACCATTTTTTTTGTCAACTACCATCTCTGGCTTATACACACCATTGAATGGGTGTGTATTTGTGGCATACCAATGCACTTCAACACTTGTAACATCCTCATTTTCTGTAAAGACCTTTATAACTTTAGCAACCCA
>APFE030558698.1:0-16772 GCA_000404065.3 Pinus taeda | reverse complement strand
CTTTGCAGATTGGATTGTACGATATTAAGAGCTTGAAGGATGTAGATGTTGAAGCCAAGGAGATAGTGAAGTTTGAGTTCAGCACCAGAGATTACAATTCGTATGATCCCCACGATAATTGCAAGAACCATTGTGCGAGGGTGTATTATCCATGGATCCACGGGGCATGTCATTGGGCAAAGGAGGACCCTTGGAGGTTTTGTTACAACCACTCCAAGCTCAATGAACCAGTTAGTATAGCAATAGAATGGAAAGTTGCTCTGCATGCAGCAACATCAGAGGAAGAAACAACAACAGCAGCAATAAGCAGAAAACTAGCGCAAGACAAGGGTAAGAGGAAGATAGCCAAGAACCCAGAGGCTAAGAAAAGCTACAAGTTCAAAGAAGATCCCCTTGAATGTTGGTGGGTCCAGCACCGTCAACAAGAACTTGGGTGCCACGTGGCAGGAAATAGGAATTTAACCTTATAAAATTAATGAACCTTGAAGAGTAAATTTTAACATAAGAGTCAAAATTGGGAAAAACATTATATCACTAGAGATGTCTCATCGTGATGAGCACAATGGTAGCACTTATATAGAGTTTTGAAAACTTGGAAGGGAAACGAAAAAAAAAAAAAATACCCCACTTTTCTAGCTACACAAGGGAAATTGGGTCAACAAGTAGACACTTCAATGAGATTAAGGTGGGGTGTTTATAGGTAATATCAGAGAATATAGGTTCAACACTTGGACTAGATGGGCTCTATCATGGGCAAGTAACGACAAAATTCCCGTAAGGGGGTCTCATAAATATTTTTTAGAAAATTATCCAAACAAATGTTTAAGTGTTAAAAGTATATCTAAATTGATTGATTTTGTGCATAATGGATATGATTACCCAATGATTTGATTATGCAGTGTGACATGAATCCATGGATCCCTAGATCTAGGCTAGAACTTAGATTTGAGTATAAAATTTAAATGTATTTTCTATCTGACACTACGAAGGTCCCAACAGTCAGTGGTTGTGACCTTGAAGAATTGTCTTTTCCTTAAGGTGGCAGAATTGCCTACAAGGCTATGAGTGTGAGTATTTGTATCATATAATCACTAATTATGGTGTGATGTAATATTGCACATAAGTGAGGTGATTGTGCATGAGAATGATTATGTGGCATCAGGGATTTGGAAAAAAAAAAAAAAAAAAACCTGAGTGATGTGCATTTTGCACACGTCGCTAGACTCAATGAATGATAGGAATATGTATTATATGTTGGTGAGGGTGTAGAAGCATCGTGGCCTAAATGTTATAAGATGCCAAGAACCTCAGTGGAGGTTGATTGTTTTTCATATGTTGAGGTTATGCTTTACCTTATGAAGGCTTGTTCTTTGTCATAATGTCCTCCTTGTTTGAGGAATGAGGTTTGACCTGTGCAAAATGGTTGGTTGAAGTTGTAGAGGTTGCTTTCTTGGTAGGAGATAGAGCATTCATGTTCCATATTTTAACAATATAGATTCAAAAGCAAAGGTCTTGAGTAGACTTGTAGGTCAAGGAATTATAGTTCTTCTAGGGAATAAGACTACAATATTAGAGCTTCTTTTGAATTATCAGGAAGTTCCTTGTGTCCTATCATCCTCTTCAATCAATATTTATTTTTCTTATATGGGGTATTCTTCTGGTATAGGGGACAAAGTAATTGAAGAGTGTGGCACAGATAATGAGACTGCGACATTGGAGTATATCTTTACCTACCAAGATTTGGAGTTCATTTCACATTATGAGAATTCCCTCACTAATTTATGCAGCTCAGATAATGGGGACATGGTTGCATATGTCGAAGACATTGTTGCATATGACGGTCAATTCCATGAATTTCCTTGTTATTGATTAGTTTGAATAGGGAGGTTGATTTTTGTTGAAATTTGATGACTAAAAAGCCGGGTTGGGATTGCAAGAAACTTTTTAGTCATCAAATTTCAACATGGCATCATAGCTACAGGCTGAAAAATTGCAGTTTGAATAGCAGACAATAGTTTGGGACAGCAAACAGTGGTTTGGACAACAAACTGAGGTTTTGGACAGAAAACTGATATTTTGGGATAGCAAGGTGAAATTTCACCCAAAATGAACTTTTAGGACAGCAAGGTGTGCTAGAAAGTTCATTTCTCCATTTTTTTGGTTTTGTAAATTTTGGACAGCAGTCATGGCCATGTTCTTAAGGATAGAGGACAGACTGGATGGGATATTCAACTATGTTGTTTAGAAGGACAGAATTCAGATAGTGTTTAAGGAGGCAGCAGTTTGGGACATAATGCGGCAAGTGGTCATACCTCCTACTGCTGCAGATGAACTCGTTGAATTCACAAAAAACAATGCTAAGGCAAAAAGGATTCTAATGGACAGTCTGAAGGATCATGTGGTTCCTCAGGTGAAAGGAAAAACATATGCATATCAGATGAAGGACATTGGGCTGATGCATTACTTTTTGGGGCTTGAGGTGTGGGAGGAGGAGTGGCATATCTTTCTAGGGAAGGGACAGTATGTTGTGGATGTGTTGAGCAGATTTCACATGGCAGATTGTAGACCCATGTCTACACCTATGATCACCAACTTGAAGAAGCTTCATGCTTCAGATTCTAGTTTGGTGGATCCCACATTGTATAGGTAGCTTATTGGGTCCTTGATGTATCTGGTCAACACTAGGCCAGATATATGCTTTGCAATGAACACACTTAGCCAGTTCATGGTTGAGCCCAAGAGGGTGCACTACGTAGCTGCAAAGCACATTCTTTGCTACATGCAGGGGACTATTGATTATAGTATGGACTATAGGCGGGAAGATGAAGTGAGGTTGCCAGGTTACACAAATTCAGATTGGGTAGGGTGTGCTTCTGACAAGAAAATAACTTCAGGGTGTTGCTTCGGATTGGGTTCGGAAATTGTGTCGTGGTTCAGTCGAAAGAAAAAGTTAGTTGTTTTGAGCTCTTCTGAGGCCGAGTATATGGCTGCTATCCAGGCTAGTTGTGAGGCCATTTGGCTTCACAAGTTGTTGTATGGCCTATTTGATCAAGAGTTGAGACCGACGTTTATTCACTATGATAATCAAATTTTCATTAAACTCAGGGAGAATTCAGTGTTTCATGATAGGTCAAAACACATTGACATCAGATATAATTTCATCATAGACTATGTTCAGAAGGGGGTTGTGAAGCTGGAGTATATATCGACAGATGAGCAGGTGGATGATGTTCTCACAAAGTCCTTACCAAGACGCAAGCATGTCCATTTCAGGGACAAGATGGGTGTGGTGAGAAATGCTTTCCTCTGTAAGAGGGAGTATTGATTTTTAATGTACCTTGGACAAGTGGTTTCCCATGGGTTAGTCTCTACCTAGGGAAAAGTGTCCAAAATAATTATTTTCCTAAGTGTGACTTTATAAAGTGAAAGTGACTTTGTAAGTGGTAAAGCCAATGTTAAATTATAAAGTGAAAAGTAACTTTAGACATAAAATACAATGTGGGTACTTTATTTAATGGGTGAGTTAAAAAATAGAAAGTGAGAATTAAATGCACATTTATTCTCATCCCTTGATATAAATGAATCTGAGCCATTAGATCTTAGGGTTGCCAAAAATTCATTTAGGGAAACAAAAGGGGGAAAAGAAAACAGAGATTGCATTCATTATTCATTAGCAGATTGGAGAAAGGAGGTTGAGAGCTGGAGAGAATTTCTTAAGGAGAAATTTGTTGCAGCAAGCTGAAGGAGTGATTTCTAGGCAAAGATGGGCATGGAAATCAAGGCATAGAAGACAACATAAGATACAGTATGAACTGCATTTAATGTTATGTGTTGCACGTCATTTAAGAGAAGTTTTTGAAAATAAAATTTAAAAAATCGTACAGCGGTACGTAAATCTGTACAGTCCGTACGGAATCTGTACAATCTATATTTGTACATTACATATTTTCAACTTCAAGTGGGCATGGAAATCGAGGCAAAACGGACACGGTTTTCAAGGATTTTTGGGCTGAAGAGATAAGTTGTATTTTGTTGTTTTTTTTTGTCTGCAAATGTATTTTTCCTGAACTTGAAAGATAAATAAATTGAAAGAGCTCTCTGACAGGTTTTCCCCAAAGAAGATTGAAGGGGTTTTGCCTGGGTCTAAGTTGACCAAAAATTTGTGTGTATTTTTATGCATGTCACTGGTTTGTTTATGTCCATATTTATTTTCAACATGTGTTGACAATCCCATGTGTTTTAATCTGAAAATTTCATTTCCATAATTCTATATGTTCAATGTATGTTTATGGGAAAGGGAATTTCACTGAATGGGAGTGATAAGGTGAAATTAAAACCGGGTTGGGATTGTAGGAAACATTTTAGTCATCAAATTTCAACAATTTTAATATTTTTGTTGAGCTAGATTTTGGAGCTAACTCTGGCAATAATAGAAGAAGGTTATATTACTATTTTATTTGGACAAGGTGAGGCCATTGGAATGAGGATTATGTTGATTTGTATTAGACCATGGAGCATTAATCAGATTGATTCCTTTCATGACCAAAGCTATATTCGCTCATAACGGTGTGATCTATTCTTGAATTCGTTTATAACTTGGAACTCTCAAGTATCATTCTCAGAGATTATTGTATCATCTTACCTACAATAATGTCAATATATCAACTCTTTAAAAAAAGTGGGGGGCTAATCTCAAAAGCTATTGTTGTTGTAGATATGAATAGGTGTAACCCCTACATCATTTTCAGCAAACTTTCAGTTACACTTGCTTATTTTTATGACTAGAGAATCCCACCCATGTGGCAAGGAAATTTGAAATGTGTGACAGGTACCTTGACTGTTGGTCGTAGTGAGAGGGCTAAACTTCTCAAAAGTGTTTCAATAGTTGAGATAAATATGGTCTCATGTTATTAGACTAGATCAGAAATTAAATTCTAACTTTGAAATGGCAGGAAAATAACTATGTCCAAATGTGGACATGTGCACTAAACTTAATTGAATATGTTACTTGTGTTACAATATGTGTGTGTGTGTGTGTGTGGCCGCTAACAATTCCATGGATGTAGGAACATCTACAGGGTAGCATGTCGAGCTCACTTGAAAAAATGGTCATTCCTATATACATACATCTACATATTTGTTCTTCTGTGTATCATTGATGAACTAATAGTTGGGTGTTTGTGTGACAACACTTGGGAAGTATAGAAGAATTGAAATCTCAACTTAGGAAATTGGAAACTGAGCTCGAGATTTGCAAGGCGGAGATAAAGAAACTTGACAAGCAACAGAAAGGACTGGCATAGTGGAACCAAGAACTGCAAGAACACTTGTAGGAACTGACATGCCAAGTTCAACCCTATGAGAAGAGAAGTGGTAATGGCAGGAAAATACCTTGAGAGACTAAGAAGGAAAGAAAACTATTCAGTGTTGGTCTTTTGGGGAAGAGCACATAAAACAAAATTGTCCTTGTTTGCTAAAAAAGAAGGGAAATTTTTACATCTGTATGCATGGTTGATGATTGACAGTATCATGAAGTGTTGAACTCATGACATCGATTAAATTTTTGGACTATTTGTGATCTTTTATGCCTTTAAACTTTAAGCTTGAGACTGGCTGTTTAATGATGGTTGAGTATGCATGGCTATGTTGTTTTGACTACATCTCATCTATGATTACGATTATGAATCTTATTTCTTTCGCAATGTTGCTTTGGTTTCTGCCTCATTGTAGATGTACCTATGTATGGAATACATGATTATGTTGCTGCATATAGATACGAAATTACTAATTTTGTCTAGCAGGGTTGTCAGGGGTCATCCTTGCGGAAGAATGATTGTTTTGATTTGTTTAATGCATATGTGAATGGCATAAATAAGGTTCTTGGTTTTATGAGGAACCAAGTGGGAAAAGTAGCCCTAGCATATCTATGATTTTAATATCATGTGAATATGATTTTTATAGTATTTCGTGTTTATATTATGAATAGGTAATGTTGAAGGACATATCAGCAAAATGGAAGTAGTGTGATCTGCAGCATGTTGGGAGAAGCATGGATTGAAAAAAACACCACAGATCTTAGATATGGATTGTGGTGCACGCAGCAAAGCGTGAGAAAAACACTAGAGGAAATATGGCCTGGTTTACACAAATAGAGATGGTGTGGTCTCTAGATTCTATGTTAAAATGTGTTATGTGTGAGTGTGTGTTATGTATATGTGGAATTGTGTCATATGTTCGTGTATTGTGTTACGTATTCATGTTATGTGTTATGCTATATTATGTTGTGTAACGTGTTGAGGCAGGAAGGTATGGGACTATCTGGGCCTTGTGTTGTGTAATGGGTCAGGTAGAGGCGGGGTAGCCTCTGGATTCCTAATGATAACATCTTATCGACAAAGGATTACCTAGTTGGTAGTGACTACATGGTTGGTAGTGCCCATATTTTTGGGATAGTGATTGGGCTTATTTATATTCATGTGTTACTAAGTGCTCTCCTTGGGGCCGATGAACCACTTAGTGAATTTGAAATTGAAGAGAAGAGAAGGCATCGGCTGCTTGCTGGTTTGGAAATCAAACTAATGTGTGTACGAGAAGGGAGAAGGCCATTGGAGGCTTGTTGGGTTTGGAAATCGATCCAGTGAGGGTAAAACAAGCAGCAAGAAGCAAATCAAAATAAGTATCAATATTTCATTCAGTTTTGAATTCATACATTATGAATTTAATTCCATGTTTAGATTTATGATGATTGGGTGTTGAGCTAACCAAATGTGATATTGTTATGCGTGATGATTTGATCTATGGGAAAAATTGACATGTTGTGAAAGGGACCAAAATAGAATGGCAATGTCAACTTATTGATAAGCTACCTATGAGGTATGATCTAAATTTATTACAATTCCTTATAGTGAATCTAATGGAAATTTATGTGTCTTGATGTAGGAAAGCATGGAAGATTGTTGGTTTGGGTGGTTGGAGTTGGCTACAAGAGGGATAGCAACGTTAGAGCATGTAGTAGCATGCTCGTAAAAGATTTCAAGAACAGGGCCATTGTGGGACAATAGTACCCAATAGCATCCATTAATTGCAAGGAAGCATGTTATGACCCGTATGATAATTTTGAGGTAAGGGTATGCCTTGATTTTGGGACCCTTATGACGTGAAGAAATCTTGCAAAGGAATGGATCACACGAGGGACTGAAAAACAAAGAAAGGAAGGCAAGGGAATAATTTTTGTTTGGTCATTAGCATAATTGGTTGGAAATCAGAAGCACATTCAAGAGTGTCCAGGAAAAAATGAGCCAAAAGTTGTTCAGTGAAGGAAAAGGAGCGCAAGATGGCAACGCTAAAGCATTGCAAGATGACTGAATTATAAATTGATGATTACTACATCCTTTTGTTCGTTGGTTGAAGCAAGTGCGTGTAAATTTGTAAACATTGTATAGAGACGTAAATATAAAGCTCCATGAAACATTGTGTTTGCTTTTAAATATGTTTTCTATATTATATATGAAAAAGAACACCCAGGACGATATTCTCCCAAGGGAGAAGAGTTTGTGACAGCCCCGGTTATAATTTTTGCTTATGAATGTAATATAAACATTACATATAATTTTGTATTTCAAAAGAAATGAAATGAAAATAGGTTAAGGACACAGAATCCATGAAACTGAAGATGGATTTTGTTGGGATATTTAGTTTGCCTGCTGCAAGGGAAAAATATGAATGGAGGGATAGCCATTGAAGGCAAGTAGTTGTGGTTTAATGGTACTGATGTTTAAAATTTATGGGCTACATCAATGGTAGACAAACCCACATTGTTTAGAGCTGGAGATAATCCAGAAAAAGGGACAAAAATTCAACGAAAAACAAGACAGCGCAAGCGTTAGAGGGGACGAGGTCAACGGACTTGTGGCCTGTGGTGAAAAAAATTATATATATATATATACACACGCCCAGGAAATTGAGGGCAGGCACCAGGTTGTTAAAGACGGACAGAATTTTAATGCTCGACAGCAGTTGCATATGGCAAAAAGGGCAGGGAGATAATTTACAAAGAGAGAACGACCAATAGGTTCAACACGAAGAACTCACGTATTCACAGTTGAATATATAGAAAAAACTTAGGTACTCACAGTTGAATATATAGAAAATAAGTATGGAGATAAAATAAGATAAGATAATTATATTTATGTTTAATTAATGATTACAAAATAGGTAAAAAAGATTATTATAGGTCAAAAAAGATTATTGAGCATGATGGAAAAAGAGAAAGATAGAAAAAAGAAAAAGAGAAAACTACCAATAACTATATTTATGTCCAACTAATGATCACAAAATAGATCAAATAAACTATTGAATACAATGAGATTAGAAAAAAAAAAGGATTAGAAAAAAAAAAAAATAGACTATTGAATACAATGAGATTAGAAAAAAGATAAATGTGCAGCGTGAAAAAAAATTATGCGTGAAAAAAAATTATGGACTGCTACAGCCCATCGGTATAGTTTGTCTTGGCAAAGTAACGGGCGCGGGGAGAATTATGGATTCCCCTCTGTAGGTGGAACTGTTGTGCTTCACATTTCAAGGTGGAGGTGGAGCCTTTAGACCTCTGGATTTGTTGGTTTTCGAACAATAGCAAGGAGGCGGAGCCTTTGGACTCCCTGGTGTTATTGGCCATGGGATGGACAGGGTGGTGGTAGTAGGTCTCTGGATTCTCTGTGCATTTGCTTAACTGTTATTTGGGTTGGTTAGTGGGGGTACGACGACCTCTGGAGTCCTTATTTCAACCAACCGTTTGGAATTCATACTTGGAGCAATCCATCTCGGTCCCTGGAATTTGTCTCGGGGTTGAAACCTGCAAAAAAGATCTGGCTGCAATCCATCTACGGTTAGGTAGAGAGTTGAATTCCCCAACTCACTTGCCCAGTTGCCCATTTCTAATTGAATTTAACATCAGTTCTTTTGTATGTCACCTACCATGGAAATGTATTTTATGTATTTATGTTTCTGAACTGTTTCATATTGATTGTTATATAACTGTATGTAGTTACATAACTCCGTATGGCCAAAGAAACGAGCTCTAGATATTGACACTTATTGACTGTGATTCTTATATTTACATCTTCGGCACCGACAGTATACTTATATCTAAAAATATTTACATGAATACTGTCCACGTTGGTTGTCACATATTTCCTTAAGTTAGTAAGAAAACATTGTTTGCGCAGAGAGTTTAGGCTTAAGTATATATAATATTTGACAAAAGTAAATTTTCTGAGATTAATGGTGTAATAGTCCCATGACTGGTTATCTGTTTGAAAGCGGCGATAGTTGTTTCGATGACCTATGTATACATATATATATATATACCCCATATGAATATAAATATCCACATGGGTGCTCTGTGCATTGTTTAACTTGCTAATACCTGAAGCATGCACTAAAACAGCGAGCTCTGCCGCGCTTATAGTAAATCCCATCCGGAACCATAACGTATGCGGAACCATAGCGCCGGGTCGCAATATCATGGGAGCCATATGTCTGCACCCCTCGACCATGATCGACAATCAAAAGTAATCCAACGGTGAAAATGTGGTGTGGAGATCAACGGTCGAAATTCACACGGGGCCGTGCAAACAAAGCTAAGAGGGAGGATGATCATGTAGGGTAGAGAACATGGTATGCCATGTAGGCATGATCAGGTAGGGTAGAGAACATGGTAGGCCACGTAGCACCATGTGGAGACTAGAGGTGCTAGGTGGTTAGAAATAGGAATTTTATCTTATTATTATTATTATTGTTATTTTATTTTAAGGTCGCGGCCAAGCCAAACACCACATTGATGTATGAGACCCCTTTGTTTGTGGGACAAGGGATCCACCTCTATGCACCAAACACCACATTGATGTATGAGACCCCTTTGTTTGTGGGACAAGGGATCCACCTCTATGCACCAAACACCACATTGATGTATGAGACCCCTTTGTTTGTGGGACAAGGGATCCACCTCTGTGCAGTTATTTGACTGCTAAGTCTACGAAGGCATACATACTCTACCCCCTTTGGTTTTGAACCTGTGACCTTTTGGAAGGAAACACATGCTCTTAACCATTAGGCCTACTCAAGCTACATAAAATTAATGAACCTTGAAGAATAAATTTTAACAAAAGAATTTAAATTGGGCAAAACATTATATCATTGTAGATGTCTCGCTAGATAGGCACAATGGTAGCACTTATATTGAGTTTTGAAAGCTAGGAAGAGAGACTAAAAAAATTTACCCCACTTCTCTCACTGAACAAGGAAAGTTGGGTCAACAAGTAGACACTTCACCGAGATTAAAGTGGGGTGTTTACAGTGTCCATAGTTAAATATTATTGCATTGACAATTGTATTTGGTGGATGGTAGGATTTAACTTTCATGGAATACTTTTAATAGTATACACAAATCAAAGATTGAGATTTATTTTCAAAATATTTATGTCCTTTTAATTAAATTAATTAATTAAAAAAATGACATATGAATAAGTATCGTATGAAGTGAGTTATGGTTTTTTTATTCTTGCAAACGGAGTCAAAATGATTTTATCTTCTCACATTACGTTGGAGAAATTTGGTTTTCTGTCCAATAGGAGAATACAAGATGTTGTTGCAATTGCACAAGAAACTATGCACTCGATCAAAACCAGAAAATTAAAATCTTCCCTCATGAAAATTGATCTTATCCGGGCATATGAATGTGTGGACTGGGAATTTCTAATCATGATCTTATATAAAGTCGGTTTCCCCCACAGACATGTCTAGTGGATTAAGGCATGCTTCTCTTTAGTTGTTAATGCATTTATTATCAATGGTGAACCCACCCATTTCTTCAAAATATATAGGGGGCTCCGTCAAGGTTGTATGTTGTCTACATTTCTCTTTATATTGGTTATGGATGCCTTCGGCAAGGGTATAAAGGCTAAAATGGAGGAAGGCTCTATAATACGTTGTTAGGTTTCTAGAGATTGTTCTCTATCCCACATTTTATTTGTGGATGATGTCATATGTGCAAAGGAGTCAACATATGACGAATGGGCGTCTTTCCACTATGTCCTTAACAATTTTGGAAAAGCTTTCGGTCTACTCATTAATGAAAATAAGCAAGAAATTTTATCAGATGACGTAGACTCGGAACATATTCGAGAGATTTCTTCTTTATTTGGGGTGGAAATCTGCCCTATGTCAGTGGGTCTCAAATACTTGGGGTGTTACCTAAAACCCGGGAAATATCTTAACAAAGATTGGACATGGTTGTTAAAAAAAGTCTAAAAGAAGCTGACATGTTGGGATCACAAGAGGCTCTCAATTAGGAGCAGGGTCATCATGATTAAAGTTGTTCTACAACGTATCTTGGTCTATTGGATGCATATTTTCTATATTCCTCAAGCAATCATTCACAAGATTGATGCCCTTATCTACAAATTCCTTTGGTTTGGAACTAGACCAGACAACAAGATACATCTATATGCCTAAATGTGATTTCTAGGCCCATTCTATTGGGTGGATGGGGTTTGTTGGATTCCAGGAGATTTAACCTTGCACTCTTGACCACCAACTTGTGGAGGGCATTCAAAGAAAGTGGTCTCTGGCAGAACATAATTTTCAGCAAGTATCCCCATCATCTCGGGTTGGAGGAGTGGGTGGTTGTAGGGGCACCAACAAATCTCAGCTCATCAATCATTTGGAGAAACTTCAAACATGTGATCTTGTGGTTTTATAGTAATCTTCGATGGCTGGTAGGCAATGGCTAGAGTATCCATGTTGGGATGGACGCTATTAAGGGATTTCCTAGTTCACATCTTCTCTCTGTCCACATTGTACACTTTCTAAATCAACAAGGGATCTTTACACTTGTCAATTTGTCAATTGTGGGTCACTTTCCTCCTGCTTCCAATGTTTGGCCTCATGCTTGGCATTTGGGCATCCCCAATATCTAGAAGGGGAGTGGGAGACTTATCGTAATCTCATATGTCAAGCTGGGATCTCCTTATCGCAACACAAGGATCTTTTGGTAAGGAGCTGACAAATATTGATGGTCGGATTTCTATCAAGGATGTATATTATTGTTTTTCCTCCACCACACAGTCAATACCATTTACTGATTAGTTTGCAAGAATGTGGGATTGGGATGCTCCTTTGAAGATCAAATGCTTTGCATGGCTTACGGTCCATAACCGTATTATCACATGGGACACCTTAATGAAGAAGGGGTTTATTAGCCCTGCAAAATGTATTCTTTGCAAATTGGCTTTGGAGGACTCCTCTCACTTATTCTTACACTGCCCCTTTGCTTCAGTTGTTTGGATGGAGCTATCTCTATTGCTGGGAGTATCTGTTACTCAAGATGTATCTTCCATTATGGCCTACATCATGTCTTGGGCTCATTGTGCTAGTGCTTACAGGTTTGTTCCATTATATATTTTGTGGGGGATATGGAGGGCTTGAAATGATCTCATTTTCGGAGGCAAATTTTCTGATACAAATCAGGTTACCTTGAAAATTGTTGCCTTCTTCATGGGAATTGGTCCTTGGAACTACTCCATGGTCAAGTGTGATGCATCCCACCTAATGACAGGGGGTGGATGGGCGAGAGTAGGCAAATGGGAGATAGTTTTGCAAGGTGGATGATCATGGAATCTTCCAGAAACTTCTCCGGTGACACTTGCCTCTCTGAATTCGCCCAGGGATGAGTAAGAGATCATGAAATCTCCAAGTGGAATTGAGAACTATCATAGAAATGACACTAATAAAAAACCCAGAAGCTAACTCACCCACTTGCAAACATCTATATATGGATCCCTCATCCTAGAGATCCAAACGCTGGAATTTTGCATCTTGTAAGGAAGTGTTGTTGGTTTCCTTGTGGAACATCATAAGTGTTGGGTGATCTAGCTTTTCATGAGGTGAAGAAGGGCTTTCATGCTGGGAGGATGGTGCTGGGTCAGATCAATGGGTTTTAATCCTTTCTTCTACTACTTCTATCAATAAAGCTATTTGAGTTTTCCTCCATATTCTTGTATGTCTTGGAATCTTGAATTGATATATGCATTTGTATGGTCAATATATATCTGATCCTTTATTGTTTATGATTGTAGATCTCTATGCTTTGATGGTATTATGCTTCTTTGACTCTACAGGTGTTCTTTTAAGCGGGACAAGCGAGGAAGTAGCAGCAAAGATCTGTCAAAGGGGAGAGGAAACAAGCAAGGAGCCAAGTGGAAGACTGAGGTTGGTACTCTCTACTTCTCTCTCATCTACTTCTCAAAAAGGAAAACACAAGTAACTTTAGTTTGTTTGTTTCTAAGATAGCTAGCCATCTTAGTGGGACTAGCAACTCTAAATGGACACTAGTTTTCCCGATAACAAGGGGGGCTCCGCCCCCCCTCTAACCCCCCAGTTAACTATGTGGGCTAGTCATGGAAAGAATATAACACAACCCAACAAGATAGGAAAAGTCACATTTGACTTCCAGAAGAAGATCACATAGCTACAATTGAAATTACAGCCAACCACTCCGCTAGAGGTATGGGAGCATCTATCAGGGAAAGCATGGGCACTTTGGATACATTAGTCATAGAATGAGCGATGATATTCGATCAGGGCATGGAGCTATGGACGACTCTATAAGAGGACCCAAACCTGCATAAATTTAGCACAGATATCTGGGATACACAATGAAGGTTTGATGAAGTCAGGGCGATTGCGTGCACTTTAGCACCAGTCCAACGCCTCGCTCAACTGCAGGAAGGTAAAAACGACATTCAAAAATTGAAGAGCTACAAAGGAAAGAGGCCCTTCTCAAGGACATAATATAGCCATGGAGAGAGGAAGCTAGTCAGCTTACTCTGTCAGCCTGAGAAATGTTAAAGGCACTTCAACAGACCCAAATAATGATACGCCTGGTAGTAGAAGGACCGGCGATAGAAAATATGGTAGAAGAAGTGCAACAAGCAGCGGTAGAGGGATCTAATGACATAGCAACATTGCAGGTCAAGTTCAGTGACCTCCACAACAAGATCCAAGCGCTAGCTGAGTGACACCTTAGTCAATGCCCGTCTTTTTGCCACCATAGATGACTATGTTAATATTAGAGAGAGGAGTTATATCTACTTCTCGGGGCTCTACATTTATCAAGTTCGTCCCCCGCTACCTGGTCCGTTCTTCCCACCTTGTAATCAGTTTTGGGAAATCCTTTGTTGCGTGTGGTTAACTGGAATTGAGAGCACCAAGGTCTTCTTGGGAGAGGACAGTCCCTGAGACATGTCCTTCCTGATCACAATTGTAGTAGTACACAGGTCCCCTGCCCCCTGTTCTTCCTCCTCTTATTCCCCCTCTACCTCCTTGCCTTTCGCGAGTAATCTCGTTGATCCTAAATGTTAAACGGTCTAGCCAATATTCTGGCACATCTAATGCATGACACTTATCTATGTTGTGGGTCTAAGATGCACATAAATCATAGTAGTTGTTTTTTCAGACATTTGATTACTTCTGCAGTATTAGACACAACCATGGTGAATGTGCATAGCCCCTATAGACCTCATAATACTTGGGTTGGTTGCAAGTTGGGAATGCCCCTTGCGATCCTATTACTGTAACTCCCACTATAGGAGGAGCTCTTGATGGCCTGACGGGCCCCAATGTGTTACCCGTGCTCCTTAGTCTTAGGCACTTAATCGTGACATGACCCTCCACTAGACAATGGGTCCACCACACGTTGGTTCTTGCTGGGTAGACTGGTTGTAAGTCTTTCAATTTATCTATTAAGCATGTCATCTGGTATTGGAGACCCAATATTGACGGATCCTGTGACATGCCCCCCCGATACTCGTGTGGATACCCTTCCATAGGCTCTATGCAGGTTTCTTTCTCCAGAGCATCCTGCAGGGTCTCAATATTATGTTGTGTTAGGGGTGTTCGGGTAAGGGGTAGGAGTGCCTTGAAAAACCAATCCCTCTGGTGGTTGGGATCTATGGTGTAACGTAGTTTTTCGATTGCATCTTTGAACCTCTAAATCAACTCCCAAGTAGTCTCCCCTTCACGTTGCTTGATTTCCCACAACTTCGACAACCCTTGCTGATTTGTTTGGGGGAGCTTGAATTCTTGCACGAATCTCTTCTTGATATCATCTACAGTCAAATTCTAGTTTAACTCTGTCCATTTGATAAATTACCTCAGGGTTGTCTCCCTACTTGTAGTCTAGAATTCGATCAACTTCACGTTTTTGGGCATCTAGCAAGCTCTCCATATGGATTTGCATAGGTACTAGTTTTATTATACATCCTCATTCCCTTGGTTAGAGAATTCCAAGTATCTCATAAAGGATCCTACCATGTTGGTCCGAGTGTGTGCTAGAACAAAAAAGCCTTGGGTTCAAGGCTGTTGAGATCCTTGCAATCCTAAATTGCAAGTGCTATTATTCCCACTATTGTTAGAGGTACCAGGACCAGTCTTATACCTAAAATGCACACTATGTACTTGTATCGCTTTAGGAAACTTAGCAACAAATTTACTAGGACTATTGTAAAGTACCAAGGGAAGGCCGGGGTGACCTCTAGCTTAGCTTTGGGGGGTTGGATTTATGATTTTGTCTGACGCATTATCTTCCAGAAATAGCCATCTCGTCACATCGCACATATCATCTTCCATATCTTCCTCAGGACTATTGTGATCACTTCCATTATACACCTCCCTCGCAACTGGTGAGAGAGGGATCCTATCACCTTACGGACTTCCTTCTATCCTAGTTGTCTCTATCACCTTCTTCGAGTTCTATACCATCTCATCTCTTCCTTCAGGTTCCTTTGACACTGCTTCTACTTGGTGTGGTCCCTTTGACTACCCTCTCATCGCCTGCATGGCCCTTTCCTACCACTTTTCTGCTATCCACACTCTCCTTTACACTCTTACTTCCCTAGCCCTTTGTGAATATTCTATGTCCATCGTTTTAGTGGCATCATAGTCCCTCGCTTAGTAGCATTTATCCCCTTAGGTCCTTCCCCTGGTACTAGGGGTTTACACTACCATATTCGATCCTTGGAAAGGAATCAAGCCTTCTTCCACCATCAAAATATTAATCCAGAGAGGTACTTCTTTCAACAACTTTCCTCTTAGCCTAGATCGAAACACGATGTCAACCTTCGAGAAGGACTGGTAATTTTCTGCTATGAACTCAACCACGTATCCCTCTAGAGTAGTTTGTACCCAAAAATCTACTTCTCTTGTCATATCTATGTCAAGGCAGTGGAGCATCGCGAGATCTGTGGGAATGAAATCACGACGGGATGACATCTATCCTTCTGGTCGACCCTTCACTTGCAGTATCTGCAACTAGTTGTATATCTCTTCAGTGAACTTACCCCATAAGATCTCGTACTGATAGCTTATACTTTACAAGCATAAAATATTGTCACTCACCTTAGCGACAGGTTAGCTTCGAAATATGACCTATTGTGATACACACCGATCCATTTGGTAATCTCACCAGTTTTGTATCTCCTTCTTAAAAATCCTTGATACCATATTATGAACCGCTCTTTTTTATTTCAGGCCCTAGCAATAGAACCATTTGTTGGCACAAAAATGACAACAGGGAAGAGACCCTGGGTTCAGGCACAAGGGGCCAACAAGGCTCCATTGTAGTCTAGCACAACATCGACATTTTCACCTTACCTGGAGGAGAAAGGAGTCTCACCTAAGGCTTGCCACGGCTAAAGCTAGATGTGATAGAGTGG
>APFE030558687.1:5819-37948 GCA_000404065.3 Pinus taeda | reverse complement strand
TGCCATTGTTTATTGACAGTTGGTGGGGTCGCCGATGTATTTGGTCAATACACGACCTAATATATGCTATGTAGTTAACCAGCTTTCACAAGCTATGGTTAAGCCTACCAAGCTCTTCTAGAAGGCGGGCAAGCATGTATTGCGCTACTTGAGAGGCACATCGGGATATGGTTTGTGGCACAGATAGGAGGATGAGGTGAAGCTATGTGGCTTCACGCATATTGACATCAGGTAACATCATATCAGAGATTGTGTGCAGCGGAGGATCATGTTACTTTCGTACATTCCAACAGAGGATCAGGATGCTGATATTCTGACGAACGCTCTCACCAAGAGCAAATTCGAGTACCACCGAGGCAGGATAGGGGTTTCTGATAATCCATATCTTGTCGAGAGGGAGTGTTGAGATTGCAACAAGATGATGGAGCTTAGTGAAAAGAGTCACCTTCACTAAGTGGGCCCGCAGGGTATTTTTTGGCGCAAGTCTATTTTCAGACATATGGATCATGTCTATGGATTGCAGGTTGCTGTTTATGGATGATTGATCAAGTTATAAAAAATAGATTGACTTCTATTTTTAGATCACAGCGGAGTGACTGCTCATTCTAAATATAGAACAGTCAAATATTATTAGCTCATAATAATATTTAGACTATAAACTTTGTCTTATTCTCTTGGAGCACTTCAGGATGAGCTACGGATGTGGTACATGCAGATCCCAGAAGGAAATACGTGGTTACCTATGGGATGACTAATATTTGCATGCAGGACTTCAGTTAGAACTCAAGTGAGTTGAGTTTAGTGGACTGGAGGTGCAGTTGATGGAGTTGTGTTCAGTTTAGCTTTGTTAAACTGGTTGTATTTAGTCTAACTGGCAAATAGACTAGAGATGAGTTGGGTGAATTAGTTATTAATTAATTCACAAGTTATTAACTCATAATGCAACTATAGAATACATCAGTTAACTCAGTTGCATGTCAGTGCATGTTCAGTTCAGCAGGGACAGGTGTTAGAGGATCAGATTGCTATCAGTTGTGACTATAGCTGTGCATGATGATTTGCACAATCAGAGGGATTGAGTATGCCAATGAGGATTGCGTGGTATATCCAAGGGAAATACGAGTTTGCTTCATTCATTCATCAGTATTCTCATGCAGGATTGCGCAGAAGAGGCAGGCAAGCAGTGGAAGAGATTTGGAGATCAGATCTGAGCTGTATTGTGTGTAACAGAGGTGGAGATACTTGTGAGAAGTATTATGCTGTGTAATGTTACATGACTCAATCATTAATATACAGATAGTTGGGGTTTTTAGCGAGATGCTTTCCCCGGGATACATACTGTGTTAATGTGTGAATGCTCTTGATGTTTTATTGTTATTGATGCTGCTATATTGATGATCAACGTAGAGGAGCTTATGTATTGTGTATGTTTTCCGCAATAGTACATGATCAGGATAATCTCCATTGAATATGTGTTAAATTATTTAAAATTTCTACACCTATGAGGAATGTTGTTCCAGTTATTGTATTCTTTCATCTTTCTATTTGATAAATTATCTAACTCTTGTTGATTTATCCACATTGAAAAAATCATAAACTCATGAATATTTATTAAATTCCTTAAGCTCCTTTTCATGTGCTACTAATGTGCATTTCCAAACTACTTCCAATGAAGGTGTTGTCATAGTAGTAGTTATTGTTAAGAATTGTGTCTCAATGACTTTCCTTTTCTTCCTGCTCTTCTTTAGAATGTCCTTATGTTGTGGACTATATAATACCTCTATAGGTGGTATTTATTCAATGTTTAACTGAATAATAGCATTTGGAGATGTTGGAATTGTCTCCACACTAGGACAAGAACTTATAGGCATTTTAGCAATAATATCTAATTTGGTAAGAGAAGTCTTTGAGGTATTAGGGAATACATCAGTTGAGTATTGTCTAACATAATTTGCAGCACTTATTGAGGCATTATTGTCTCTCCTAATGGTTTAATGGGCTCAAACGTAATCCCTACAAATGCTTTCCAATCGAACCATTAGATTTTTTGAAGTAGTTTTTTACAGAGAATCCAAAGAAGAAACTTGAACAAGGGTGGTTATTTAAGGAGTGACTTGTTGTGTTGAAGAACTAGCAACCTTTTCTAATATTCCTTCTCCTCCTAGCAATTTTAGAAAATTTAGTGATAAGGTAGTCTAACGTATTGTGTCTCTATAAACTAGAAAATAATGGTAGCTTTATGGGGGTAGTAAGTTTGGATTATTGCAAATAGATAAATAAGAAGAAGCTCCACAAAATTGTTCATCATAATGATTCATTTCATGAATATATTTCTTGATATTTGCATCAATAGTTAAATTTTCAACCAACTTGGTAGAATCATGTGGCTTTGTAGGAATAATAGCCAATTTTAGCTCATATAAAGGTTCCAATTATTTTTTAGCATGAGCGTAATTATGAAGAGTAAAAAGACAGATTTACAAGGGGAAGCCTTCTTTAATTCAAGGGTCATCCTTGTTCCAAATATTTGGTGGGAAACTTGTCTATAGAACCTCAAGGGGTAAAACATGTGGTTTACTGTTACTTCCCCAAACCCTAATATAAGTAAAATGTTCTTCTGTGAACCAATCCTAAATTCTTAATAGATAACCCATAGCAGTTATAAACATTCTTGGAGGCTTGGAACTGAAAATGGCTAGATAAATGGGAATCATGAGAAGATGAAAAATTCTATAAAAATGTTTAAGAAAATTATCTTCCCACAATTTACTATGATAAATGTGGAAGGGTAGAGGATCAACAAGTGTCTATTTCCAACCCATAGCTAGAAATTCCAAGGAGAAAAAATGGAATCCATTACAAAGGCAGACATATAAAAAATAGGATTATGGGTGCATGTATGTTTGGTGCGGAAATGAAGAATATGGTTTGCTTTATTGTCAAATAATATTTGGTTCCAATCACAAATAAACCCATCAACAATCCTATGAATAAGAGGGACACAATATAATGGAAACTATGATACATTTTGATATGAAAATAGCCTAGATAGCATAGAGGCAACATAAAAGAAGGAGGATTTAAGGACCGTATGGAATATTTGCAGGATGATTATTCATTATGCTTGTTGGGGTCTCTTCTTTATTCTCTAATTAAACTAGGGATCTCTTTATCTGTATTGTTACATTCCTCTTTCATTAAGTTATCGACAAACTAAGAAATATACAGAAGTTGTGGCTTAGACAATTGATACATACCTTGGAGGTGTTCTAACTTGAATGAGCCAATAATTGTGCCTCGTAGGGTTAAAATTGAATCCGTGTGATGTCCATGTTCTCAACTAGCTAATGAATCATATCGATGTAGGGAATAAGTCTAGGGTGATAAACAATTCTATGTAGGAAATATTTTGAGGCATATTGATTTGTCATCTCGGAGGTTTTGTTGCCACCTTGCTCAGAAATTGCTATTGTCAACTTTCTGTAATATTCAGATGGTAATTATTCTTCGAGTAATTTATACATTATTTTCCAAGAAGAAATGTTGGAATCAATTGTGCAAACAATATCATAAAAGTGGAAATAATATGGAAATTGTTTGTCGATATCATCTATGAATGACCCTTTTGGTGGTTGAGCCGATGTCTTCTTTTTAGCTTTCACCATCTCGGTAGTTTTATCATACTTCACATAGGTGTTATGTTGTTACAAAGGAAAACGAGGGTTAGAAAGTAATTCACCAGATAAATGTGATAAAACCCATAAATCTATTATAAATGCATTCAGTCATAAAACCACTAAACTTAACATGCAAGAGTTAAAACACTTGAAATTTGGTAGGTACAAAAAATTGAATTTTGGGTGTGCCTTTTGATTTACCACATCAATATGACAGTTGTTCAAGAATGACAGGTGCCACGATGTGATTTGGATGAGCAGTGAGTTGGAAGTCATCATGGTTGTTTACATCAACAAGGGAACTAAAGCTTCAAAGGAACAAAGAATGTGTGCTAAGGAGATCGTTTGGGTAAATCTATATAGGATGACATGGAGGGTAAACACACATGATCCAATGGAAAAATTTGCGAGTGAATATAAATTCCTCGTTGATGGGGTGCATCATCCCAGGGATGGGATCCATAAAGAAATAAGAGGAACACACATTAAAAGTTTCTAGGAAGTAAGCTCCAGGATTAAATGGAAGGAGGGAGCCATATCCCCAAGAGATAAGTAGAGTGGAAGCGACGGAGAAACCTACACACAAAGGTTTCATGTTGGGTTTTCCTAAGAGTTTGTCCCTAGCTCTTTCGAATGGAAGAGCACATGAAATATTCCAGGAATGATGAGATCAGATGATGTGTCATGATGACAAGATGAAGACCGAATAAGTGAGAAAAACTATGTTGCATGTATAAGGGGGGCCACTATACCATATCTTTGTATATGATTGCATCAGTTTGGAAGAGCACATGAAATCTTTCGAGAATGATGAGATCAGATGATGTGTCGTGACGACACGATGAAGACCAAATAAGAGAGAAAAACTATGTTGCATGTATGAGGGGGACCATTATACCATATCTTTGTATATGATTGCATCAGTCTAGAAGGTGATCCCTGGGAGGATTGGAAAGGGGTGTTTGTGAGAAAGATCCATGGAAAAATCTCCTCGTGACATGTCGATTGAAATAACAAGATATGCAAGGGTTTGATAAATTTTTTACTAACATATATAAGCATTAAACTTTAGTATTTTTAAAAGTGCTCATTTGTGGTGGTTTTGCCCTTTGGCATTATTTAATTACTATTTATTTAATAATGCATGTAATCAAGTATTAGAGCTATATATTAATAAAAATATAAAACTTAAGAATTTTTTTTTTATCTTTTTACAGAAATATTAAAGACAAGTACAAGCCTAAAAATCTAAAAGGGTCCCCATTTTTTATTATGGTATAAATATAAAATGGGGGGTTGTTTTCTATAATAGGTCACCACTCTTCCAAAGGGGTTACATTGGAGTAAAGAATAAAGGAAGGGATTTATCAATATAAAGAGAGGATGTTTCCTCCCTAATAAACAACTAGGTGAGGATAAGAATGGGATAAGGAGGGAAAATGTACCATACCCCTAGGATGAGATAACCTACCCCGTTCTTAAGAAAATTTTTTGTGAGGGAAGACTAAGCATAGTATATTCTTACCAATTTAGAATCCTCTACCAGCTAATATTCCAAAGTGACCTACCAACTCACGAGTGGTTAAGCGTCCCATACTTCCTCCTCTAATCCCTTAAGGAGATGAGCACCAAGGTTAAGGAGGGAAAGAAAAATTACTTGACCCACCATGGTCTGATTATATTAATAGTCGTAGATGCATTAAAACATATTTAGTGCCCCATTTACTAGGTAAACATTGTGGATATGGATAGACAAGCCTTCTTAGAGGCCTAGGATAAGTTAATAAAACCTCAGACAAAGTTGGTAGAACCTCATGAAGAATTGGTAGAACCCTAGGTAGAGGTCTATAAGCCCAAAAATAAGTCAACTAAGAAGTGTAAATAAAAGGCAGTGGCTAGCCCTCTAAAATAGAGAGAAAGAGAACTCTTGGAGGAAGAAGAGAAGGAAATTGCAGCTACATTGGAAACACTATGACACTCCCACAAAGCCAAAGATAAGTAGACCTGCTCAACAAGTTGTTTCAACAAGAGAAAAAGCACTAGGATAAGGTATAGTGGAAATCCAAGGCTTACTCGCACTTCTATCACTATTGAAGAGACCCCTAGTCTAGAAAAAGAAAGGCTATATAATGAAAAAGAGCAGAAAATGAAGGCACAAATAACATAAATGCAACCACCTCTTGAGGAAATAAGGAAACAAATACAATCATAAGGGAAAGATGCTTAGCTACATGAATAGGTTGTCCTATTACAAGAAAAACCTACACAATTACATAAATATGAAAAATAAGATAAGGAACCAAGAAAACACCATTCCTACTTTTCTTGGACATTAATAGTTGACCCTCCTCCTACAGAGCATTAGGAAAATTGACTTCTAAGAACCTAGTGTCGCATCTACTACTCAAGGTCGATAGAAATTTTTTTAGAACTCCCAAATGGAAGAGAATAACTAAATCTAAGGGAGTAATTGATATTACCATAATGGAGGATGAGATGAAGAGAGTGAGAGAATAAATGGCACTCCTAAGGTTGGATGAAACAAACATGAGGGAGAAACTTGAAAAAGAAATCTGTTAAAAATTAAATAACAAAGCAATGGAACACATAAAATATTGCAGAAACACAAATACATAAAAGCATAAATCAAGAGAGACACAAAAATACATGGTTCACCCAATTTCGA
The DNA here is from genome assembly GCA_000404065.3 of Pinus taeda. Taxonomy (NCBI): domain Eukaryota; kingdom Viridiplantae; phylum Streptophyta; class Pinopsida; order Pinales; family Pinaceae; genus Pinus; species Pinus taeda. The sequence continues at coordinate 31,585 of APFE030558687.1, read as the reverse complement.
CTACGTCCATGGAGAAACAACCAGTCCTTCCTTTTATATTATCTAGCAGAATGAAGGGATACAACCTATAATAAATTCGTTGTAAATTCCTCTTCACTCTCACACTATCTGGTCTCTTTTTCTCACATGAAATAATACATAGTTGTAATACAATTCACTCATATAAATCGAGGGTTTCCTTCTAGGAAAAAAACCATAAGTTAACATAAATTATACCACCAGATATTTCACCTAATGAACAACCTAGATTGACTAAGAAATTACAATATATTACAAGGAATTTTTTCTGTAAGTTTTTCTTTCGAGGGTGTTTCCCTTGAATCCCTACCAAGGGGGACCTAAACCCCCCTGGAGTCACTAGTGTGGGGAAATCCCCCCCATACCCCCACTGTTAGGGTCTGGGATCCAAACACGACTTAAACAAGACTTTTGAATTAAGAACATAATCAGGTTCCACACCCAAAAAACCAAGAAGTTTAAAACCAATTGCAACAGATATAGGGGTTATTACAAGCAAGGGACACTCATGTTGGAACCCTGGAAACAACCCTAGGGACTATCACACATCTCTCACTAGATTCAGTTAATTGCAAACAACCTTCAAAGTCCTATTCATTATTCCTAATGGAACAATGGTGTTGATTTCAAATAAACTTGATTGCACAGAGGGGAACCATCCCCCTACAGGAGACCAAGGAATTCATTGATTTTTTCCTCCAATGCAATATAGAAGATAGATCCAAGGTTGTTGAAATTTACCTTCATAACATTGTGCTCACATATTTAACCATATGGGACGCAAACCCATATTTGGGGGATGCAATTTATTGGATTTAGAATCTTGACCAAGGCATGAGGAAGTCAGGGCCGAAGAAGTAAAAATGACCATGGATGTAGAGCTAAAATAGCCATTATGGATTAGACTTGAACATCCAAGTCCATTCATGCTCACCTTGACTCATGAAATATTGGCAGAAGATCCTAAAATAGTGAGAATTTGCAAGCAGAGGCAAGTGGAGGCTGTTATCACTAAGAAGTTTTCCCTAGAAGTTATCAAAAGAAGGAATCATTTGAGGTAACCACAACCAATCTTTTAGGCTTAGGTTTTGGCCAACCTAAGTCCATAGAGGGCTCTCTCTTTATAATTTAGCTTTGTTTTTATATGATTTTAGGCTAGTTCTTAGTGTTCATGGGGTTTTCTTTTGAATTGAGGGTTGGGTGGTGGAGTTCTTAGAGCAGATGGATAGAGCCAGGTCTTCAAAAAATTGGGCTATGGAGTCAATCAATGGATAGCATAACTGGACCATATCATTAAAAGGAATGTTCACAGGGAAAGCTAGCAAAGCAAAAGGAAAATCTTCAGGTCTAATTGATGAAATGATTCTAACCAAGGTGAAAGGGAAATGAAGAATCCTTGGACCGGGGTTAGAATGAAGATTGGAGGGTGATCATGAGCAAAGGGAAATTAAGAATCCTTTGTTATAGACCAGGGGAGAAGCTACGGAAGCTAAGGAGCAGTTAAGAATTCCCTAACTAAGATAGTTTAGCATAAAACATTTAGAATGTAAACAGTCAAGACAGAGTGCATTCAAGCAAATTCTGAAATATCATTCCTTGTTATACATTTAGATTTTATAGAAACAAACAAGATTATGAAGAAACATAAGAAAAATAACAATAAACATGAGAGAATACTTATTTGTATTTCGCTTTACACAAGAATCCTGTAAAATGTCTTATCTTTATTCCTTGATCCAGCAAGCCAATCCAGTCATTGATACAATAGAACTTTGGTTTGAGAGAAAAAATCTATAGAAATGTCTTGGAATGCACACCAAAATACTTCAAATGAAGATGTATTTATACAAATTCTAAACTGAAATATCTTGAAAAAATATCAAGATTGGCTTACAAATATCTCAAACTGTTTTACACTAATGGAACTTAAATAAAGGACACTCAAAAATAATGAATCTATTTGGCACTATATTTATGGATTGATGGTGACAAAGAAGAGAAAGTTGAATTTGATAACAACTCTTAATTGATGATGAGGCATCCAATTCACTAACTACATCCTTTCATTGTGCATTCTGCATCAGCAATTCTGCAAACTTAGGGTCCATTGGTACCTTTGTATATCTCAATCTGAGATAGATATGTAAAAAGTGAAAGAGGTTATTGTCGTAAGTATGTTTTTGAGATTAAAATCTATTATTTTCCCAAAATTCATCTCCATCTGTTCACAATATTCTCTGCAAAATGATGTCAAAAACAGGACTTTGCACAGTCTGAAAAATAGGCTGTGAAGACATGCACTTATCTCACTTTTGGTGATACCTGCGTAACAAGTGAGATAGGTTTGTGTAGATTAGTGTTTTAGGAACACAAACCTCCTCCAGTTTCTCAATTCATCTTGGATTGGCCGAAATAGTTTATGCAAACCTATGAATTAAACAAGAAATTTCTGAAGAATGTACCATTTCTGCTCTGATTTCATCTTTTAACCTTAAATTTCTTTTAACTTTTTTTCACTTTTATTTTGGATAAAATTCATTATTGTTGGTGAAAGTGTTTTCATCTCTGTTTAACCCTTACTGTATCCATGTTTACTTTTACTGTTTACTTTTACCACTCTGTTGTTTCATCTATCTTCACTTTGACATGAATCTGTATGCTTTGTAACTGTCTTCCCTACTGTTTGTCTTCATGCTAGTTGCTTTACTTGACTTGGTCTTCAATCTGATATCTTTAACCCTGATACACTTTGACTATTCTTTACTGTGTCCTTTTATCTTCACTGTATATTTTAGTTTTTTACTGTCTATTTCAACAGTAAATCATTTATTTCCCCGTTTCCTCTACTTGTCTTTTAACTGTATGTTTTATTTTTCATCTCTGTTTGAATAGATTTGATAACAATCTTAGAGTAAACAGGTCTTATGACTAGTATTGAGACTGTTTATCCAAGGCTGCGGTCTTTTGATTGCCTGTAAAATAAAACAAACTGTTAGGAAAATGTTGGGTTGACAGGGATGATCATTAATGGCTTTATCGAGCTTTATAGGTCTATGGAGTGAGTCCAAAGTGCTTTCGGGAGGTAAACCATGCTTGAATTGGTTAGCAGAGGCGTCAGGTGGTGCAGAAGGGTTACATAGGGTTTTACTGCACAAATAGACGAAAACAAGCAAAACTGGGGTTTTTGTGTTTAAACGAGTAAAGGTTTGATTTTTTTGAATTTTGGTACAAAGTGAATAGTAGACTATTTTGTCATTTAGTGAGCGGGCGGTAAATGGTTTATATCACACTGCTTATGGGCACTCGATGGTATTGGGGAGAGGCCACCTGATGCCACTCATTGGCGGACACGTAGCATCGGGGGGCTGGTGACAAAACTACTTTTTCGGGTGGGTATAGTTCGACGGATGGGTTGGCCCGATATGGATAAGAGCCGTTAGATGTGGGGGGAAGCAATCACATGGTGATCGGGAAATGGTCTTGCACGGTGATTTACACATAAAGTTTTTGGGAGGGCCATGGGTCTAATTATCGGCGGTATAAGATTATCTTAGAGCTTAATCTCATCGGCGACTCTTTAACATAGGATTAACGACTAAGGGCAGGATTTTAATATATTTTGTGGGATATGGGGTAGTTGTATAGGTTATAACTAAACTAAGGGGTGGAGTTATTTTGTATAAAGGAGTTAAATATATATGGGATAGTGGGTTTTCCGGGAATTTATATATTTAATTAAAAAGTTAATATGAGGTGAAATGAGCAGAAGGGGTATTGTGCTTAGGTACAAGAAATGTTATGCACTTTCCATACACTTAGTACTTATGATTAATGTAATTTGGTGGGTTTTTTGCATAAAATATGTTTATCAATGGGTTTTCCTAGGCAAAAAGAGTTTAACCTTTACGAAAGGGGTTTTGTGAGGGGGATGTATGAATTGCAAGGGAATTTAACACCTTTCTTTCTTAAGTCATCAAGCCAAGGGTCTGGTCCCACTAGAAGTTAGAGAAATGCTCTGAGCTTCTTTGAATTAAAAAATTATAGGTATTAATATTTTTATTATGAAAGGGAAGTTAGTGAGTGCCATAGGGGTTAAAATGAATGACGGGGATGTTAACTAAATCATATTGTGAACAATTTCCTTTGATTTGTTTAACAGTTATGCATATTTAAAAGAGGCACTTGGAACAATGACATAAGTGTTTTTTATGTAATCACATGATATTTCTGCAACTTTTCTACTACTTACCCACTTACTCATCCTACCATTTTTTCTTCACTTTATTAGGGTGCATTTAGGCAAGCTAACCCTTATCAATCTTTTTCTTTTCTTTACAAAGTAAACTATCTAATTCTAACCTTATATCATCCAAGGGCTTAGATTAAATTAATGAGCTCCTTTTATTCATTCTACCTAACTATGATATGCCAAGATTAAACTATTTGGTCATATTTTGTTATCTAATCTAGAAACATGAAATTCAAATCATGGAATAACCAAGATTAAACTATTTGATTACCATGGATTATGACATGAATAACAAGTTACACACAATCATTATTATGCATAAAAGTAAATAGTAGTGGCATTTTGGCTTGCTCACTTTCATGGTCTTTTTCCTTTTCTTGGGGTTCATATTTTTCATATTTTTTGAACTTTTTATTCTTTTTGTCCTTTGATTATTCTTTTAGGACATACCCTCTTTGAATTTTTTAATTTATCAATATGGAAAACATTTGCAGAAAGCAAAGGTATGTACATTTGCAAGTTTTAATCTTAGTCATTCAAAAATTATGACTCCTATTGGTATAGGAACCTAACAGTGGCTCCTCTTGCGGATGGCATTTCCTTGTGAAATGTTAAGAACACCATCAACTAGTAGCTTGATCCATTTGGCTAATCCCACACATGTATATGCTTTTTTGTATAATCTTTGTGACTAAAACTTTTGAACTAAAAATACACCATTTTCTGCAAATTGAAATTTGATATAACATAAAGTTGCTGTTGAAAACTGAATTTATTCAAATTGAAATCATACCTACTTACTCTAATCAGTTGTCCAACTACTGGTTAGGTAAAATGAAGTAGCCAATGCAACCATCCAAGCATCATGTACATTGGTGAATTTTGCTGCTTGTGTTGGTTTGTGGTTAAAATTGAGATTCTAAAGCCAATTATAACCTTGTCCACAAATGAGAAGATAAGGAAATACTTGATTTCCTTTGTTGACTCTAGAAATTGTACAAAAGGATCTTCCAAAATATACACACTATTTTTGAACTGATTTAAGCAACTGTACATCTGTTGTGGATGGCCTCCAGGCCATGAAACTAAAATATCACTTTCACCTTTATCACCCTGCATATTTTCAAACAAGCTTTGTGATGATATTTCTTTTGATTGAAATGTTTGACTGATGAAATCTTTATCATCTTGATCCTAAATCTGATTGTTAGTTAATGAAGAAAAATTTTGATTGCATTCACTATCCAACACATTATTTATGGGATCATGAAAAACTTGGAAGGATTGTTGCAAATTATTTCTCATAGGTCTGAATGGAACTTCATAGATTTCTACAAGTTGCTCATCCTTTTATTTAGAGATGTTATACCACATTTTCTTTAAAAACTGAAATGATTCAAAACAAAGAGGCAAATAAGCTTCACTTATTTCCAAATTTTCTGCACTTTCTTCTTCACATTCATCGCTGATATGGATGAAATGATCATTGTTTTAAAGCTGCTGAAACTGAATTTCCTTATTCCCCAAACTAGCTTCTGATTGCTTTATAAAGTTAGTTTGGATTTGAAGAACATAATTATCATCATACTGATCATATTTGGGCAAATCATCAAAAGAAGTAATGTCATCAAACATACACATTAGATCAGGAAATTTCTCCTCCACATATTTCTTTGTGAATCTATTTTCTGATCTATCGTAGTTGGAATTAGTAGGAATTTGTTCAGGATTCTCAATCTCTTCTTGTTGTGTAATAAATGTGTCATGGTGATTTTGAGCAAAAAATTCATCTTTCATGTGATCCTCTACATCCTTTCCTCTATTTTCTTCATCAAAATGTCGAGTTTTTCCTCTGCAGTGTTGTTTTCCTCTACTTCTGCTTTCAACTTTTCTCTTCTAATTTGTAGATTAACTTCTGCATCTACTGCCATGTTTTGCATCTATTCCAGTGTTGAGGGGCTTCTTTCTCTTAGCTGAAATTCTATCTCTGGATCAAATACTCTTGGGTAATGCAAAAGAGCTGAATCAGGGGGAGGTCTTATATTTGATGGAATTGAATATTAGGCTTGATTAAATATGTTTGAAAATTGTTGTATTGTTTCATCTGGCCATATTTTTAATTGATTATATTCTTCTGTGATTACAAGAAGATTGACTTTTATTATCCATCTATCAAGGAAAATTTTGACAAACTATTGGAAATTTGAGATGCTTGCAATAGGTAAATTTTTGAACCAACTCTTTACTCTACTTTGCAATGAAAGAGAAAAAAGCCTGATAATAACATCATCTTCATCAATTTCAAATAAGTCTAGATAATTCTCAAAACCTTGAATATTTTTTTGAGTAGTGATACCATTCTGTCCATCAAACCTAGGGAGATACTTGTAATAATTGTTAGGGAAAGCATGGAGTGTAGGAGGTAAGATGAGTGGCTTATATCTATCAGGAACTTTATGAGGTAGTGGAATATGTAAAGGGATTGTAGGATTAGTCTTAATTATTTGATGATCCTCAATTGGAAAATGATATTCATAAGAGTTAGAAGACTGATGTTCAAATGTGTAAGGAGACTTTATATCTACATTTTTCAAAGGGAAATAATAAAAAATTAATCTAAAATCTTATCTAAAATATAATATACATTGAAAAATTTTATCAATGAGAAAGAACATAATGTCTTGGATAATAATCCAAGTTAAAAGTCTGATCTTTTCACATAGTTCTTTCAGGTTCATTCCTCTAGTGGAGTCTTGATTATGGAATTGATTTGGAGTCACCAGGTGGGTGATTTTAACCTTTGTGTGTCTGATCACTGTCCACCATCATAGATCAGATCTAAATCTGTAAAAAAATTCTAAAGAAAATGTTAGTTCTCCATAGTATGGTCACCACTATGTTATCACTCAGAAGTTTTCCCTAGAGGTTATCAAAATAAGGAATCATTCGAGGTAACCATAAACCAATCTTTTAGGCTTAGGTTCTAGCGAGCCTAAGTCTAGAGAGGGTTCTCTCTTTATAATTTAGCTTTGTTTTTATATGATTTTAGGCTAGTTCTCAGTGTTCATGGGGTTTTGTTCTGAATTAAGGGTTGGGTGGTGGAGCTCTTAGAGTAGATGGATAGAGCTAGGTCTTCCAACCATTGGGTTATGGAGTTAATCAATGGATAACATAACTAGACCATATCATTAAAGGGAATGTTCATAGGGCAAGCTAGCAAAGCAAAAGGCAAATCTTTAGGTCTAATGGATGAAATGATTCTAACCAGGGTGAAAGGGCAATGAAGAATCCTTGGACCCGGATCAAAATGAAGAGTGAAGGGTGATCATGAGCAAAGGGAAATTAAGAATCCTTTGCTATAGACCAGGGGAGAAACTACGGAAGCTAAGGAGCAGTTAAGAATTCCCTAACTAAGATAGTTTAGTAGAAAACATTTAGAATGTAAATAGTCAAGACAGAGTGCATTCAAGCAAATTCTGAAATATCATTCCTTGTTATACATTCAGATTTTAGGGAAACAAACAAGATTATGAAGAAACATAAGAAAAACAACAATAAACATGAGAGCATACTTATCTGTATTTCACTTTACACAAGAATCCTGTAAAATGTCTGATCTTTATTCCTTGGTCCAGCAAGCCAATCCAATCATTGATACAATAGAACTTTGATTTGAGAGAAAATATATATAGAAATGTCTTGGAATCCACACCAAAATACTTCAAATGAAGAAGTATTTATACAAATTCTAAACTGAAATATCTTGAAAAAATATCAAGATTGGTTTTACAAATATCTCAAACTATTTTACATTAATAGAACTTAAATAAAGGACACTCAAACCTAATGAATCTATTTGGCACTATATTTATGGATTGAGGGTGAAAAAGAAGAGAAAGTCGAATTTGATAGCAACTCTTAATTGATGATGAGGCATCCAAGTCACTAACTGCATCCTTTCTTTGTGCATTCTGCCCCAGCAATTTTGCAAAATTAGTGTCCATTTATACCTTTGTATATCTCAATCCAAGATAGGTATATAAAAAGTGAAAGAGGTTATTTTCGATAAGTATGTTTTTGAGATAAAAGTCTCTCAGTTTCCCAAAATTTAGCTCTAGCTGTTCACAATATTCTCTACAAAAGGATGTCAAAAATAGGACTTTGCACAGTGTAAAAAAGACGCTGTCAAGACATGCACTTATCTCACTTTTGGTGATACTTGTGTAAAAATTGATATAGGTTTCTGTCGATTAGCCTATTAGGAACACACACCTCCTCCAGTTTCTCAAAATTCATCTTGGATTGGCCAAACTAGTTTCTAAAGAAACTATGACTTAAACAGGAAATTTATGAAGAATGTACCATTTTCGCTCTGATTTCATCTTTTAACTTTAAATTTCTTTTAACTGTTTTTCACTTTTACTTTGGATAACCTTCATTGTTGCTGGTAAAAGTGTTTTCATCTCTGTTTAACCCTTACTGCCTCCACGTTTAGTTTTATTGTTTACTTTTATCCTTCTGTTTTTTCATCTATCTTCACTTTGACTTGAATTTGTATGCTTTGTAACAATCTTCACTGTTGTTTGTATTCATGCTAGCTGCTTTACTTGACTTGGTCTTCAATCTGATACTCTTTAACCCTGATAGACTTTGACTATTCTTTACTGTGTCCTTTTACCTTCACTATATATTTCAGGTTTTTACTGTCTATTTCAACAATAAATCATTTAATTCCCTATTTCCTCTACTTGTCTTTTAACTGAATGTTTTATTTCCCATCTCTTTCTGAATAGATTTGATAAAAATATAGGAGTAAACATGTCTTATGACTAGTATTAAGACTGTTTATCCAAGGCTGCGATCTTTTGATCGTTTGTAAAATAAAACAAACTGTTAGGAAAACGTTGGGTTGACAGGGAGGGTGATTAATGGCTTTATCAAGCTTTATAGGTCTATGGAGTGAGTCCAAAGTGCTTTCGGGAGGTAAACCATGCTTGAATTGGTTAGTAGAGGCTTCAGGTGGTGCAAAAGGGTTACAAAGGGTTTTATTGCACAAATAGGGAAAAACGAGCAAAAATGGGGTTTTCGTGTTTAAACGGGTAAAGGCTCGATTTTTTTTGAATTTTGGCGCAAAGTGAACAGTAGATTGTTTTGTCATATAGTGAGCAGGTGGTAAATCGTTTCTATTGCACTGTTTACGAGCGCTCGGTGGTATTGGGGAGAGGTCGCTCGATGCCACTCATTGGCGGATGTGTAGCATCGGGGGCTGGTGGCAAAACCACTTTTTCGGGTGGGTATAGTTCAGCGGGTGGGTTGGCCCAATATGTATAAGAGCCGTCAGATGTGGAGGAAAGCAATCGCACGATGATTAGGAGATGGACTTGCACTGTGATTTACACATAAAGTTTTTGGGGGGCCCATGGGTCTAATCACTGATGATATAAGATTATCTTAGAGCTTAATCTCATGGGGGACTCTTTAACACAGGATTAAGGACTGAGGGCAGGATTTTAATATATTTTGCAGGATATGGGGTAGTCATATAGTTTATAACTAAACTAAGGGGTGGGGTTATTTTGTATAAAGGAGTTAAATATATACGGGATAGTGGGTTTTCTAGGAATTTATATATTTAATTAAAAAAGTTAATATGGGTGAAATGAGTGGAAGGGGTATTGTACTTAGGTACATGAAATTTTATGTGCTTTCCATACACTTAGTACTTAGGATAAGTGTAATTTGGTGGGTTTTTTGCATAAAATATTTTTATCAAGGGGTTTCCCTAGGCAAAAAGAGTTTAACCTTTAGGAAAAGGGTTTTGTGAGGGGGATGAATGAAGTGCAAGGGAATTTAACACCTTTCCTTCTTAAGTCATCAAGCTGAGGGTCCGGTCCCGCCAAAAGTTAGAGAAATGCTCTGAGCCTCTTTGACTTAAAGAACTATAGGTATTAATATTTTTATTATGAAAGGGAAGTTAGTGAGTGCCATAGGGGTTAAAATGAATCATGGGGATGTTAACTAAATCATATTGTGAACCGTTGCCTTTGCTTTGTTTACCACTTATGCATATTTAAAAGAGGCACTTGGAATAATCACATAAGTACTTTTTATGTAATCACATGATATTTCTGCAACCTTTCTACTACTTACCCACTTACTCATCCTACCATTTTTTCTTCACTTTATTAGGGTGCATTTAGGCAAGAAAACCCTTATCAATCTTTTTCTTTTCTTTACAAAGTAAACTATCTAATTCTAACCTTATATCATCCAAGGGATTAGATTAAATTGATGAGCTCCTTTTATTCATTCTACCTAACTATGATCTGCCAAGATTAAACTGTTTGGTCAGATTTTGTTATCTAATATAGAAACATGAAATTCACATCATGGAATAACCAAGATTAAACTATTTGATTACCATGGATTGTGGCATGAATAACAAGTTGCACACAACCATTATTATGCATAAAAGTAAATAGTAGTGGCATTTTGGCTTGCTCACTTTCGTGGTCTTTTTCCTTTTCTTGGGGTTCATATTTGTCATCTTTTTTTACCTTTTTATTCTTTTTTTCCTTTGATTATTCTTTTAGGACATACCCTCTTTACATTTTTTAATTTATCAATATGGAAAACATTTGCAGAAAGCAAAGGTATGTACATATTGCAAGTTTTAATCTTAGTCATTAAAAAGGTATGACTCCTATTGGTATAGGAACCTAACAGATGTCATCCTCCACTTTGAAGATACTTTCAGACTGTTGGGAGAAGAGAGCTCACAAGCTTTGCAAATTATATGGAAAGAATTGCCTCACAACATAAAGACTAGAGAATACGATTATCATAAAAGATTACAAGCTACACTTGCTAAGACTCCTTTGTATAAGAGGATTATTCATAGGTTTTGAGTCAAATGGATTGGGCTTATATTGAATCCACCCCTACTGTTAGGACTCCAATAACATTAGAGTCAAGAAGAGGAATCCGGGGAGTGGTAGTACATTGAAGAGAATGCAGGTTTCCACCGAGTATACATAGCCGCATCTAGCTCTACATGGACTGTTAAATAGGTTGTCAAAGAAATGAATGAAGAAGAGTAGAGGAGAGGAAGAATAGGTTGCTCAAATGGTGACCAAAATTTTTAGTAGGGTTTATGATGGGTCTCCCAAGTAGGTAAAACGTGAAGCCCATCTAACCACTCCTAGGCACATAAAGGCTACAATAAACTTTCCTTTTTACATATAATAACACTTTTCTAGCTTAATGAGTTCTTAGGTGGGTCAAGGAGATTTTTCATGTTTTATGTGCCTAACATGACTATTTTGCAAGATATTAAGGAGATATTGCACAAATTTGGAGGAGATACATCCAAATATATTCATGGAGCCTTTTCCCTACTACAGAAGATTTCCAAATCAACTGGCTAAGATTAATAAATACTCATTCCCACTATTACATGGTAATTCAGGAAATATGATCCAAATAAAGTATGCAACATGGGTACTCCTTGGATGAGGAATTAAATTATGCATCTAATGAGTGCTCCAACTTGAAAGCTGAGTAAAACTATAGGGAGATAAGTTGAAAATACGAGTTGAAAAAATAGTTTTTTTCTTTTTTCCCTCTAAAATTTGATGATGTAATCTAGTCTTATTTTATTATTTCCACTATAATTTTATAATATTTCTTAGGAGGCCCATTTAGACCTCAAAAATTCTCTAATGCTTATATTACATTTTGGATGTTCTCTTTATCTGTGCAAGTCATCATCTAGACTATGATTTTGGTTTGCATAAATACAACTTTAACTATAGAATCGAAAGAATGTATATAGAGGACAATTTGATGTAATTTAGAGAGGAAATTATATTCTAAATTTATTTAATAAAAGATTCTATTATCTATATGCATAAAAAATTCCTCTGAAGAAATAAAGGGTAGATTGCGAGGGTGGGCATAAAATATCTTGTCCAAAAGAGTCCTACAGGTCTAACTTACTACTTGAAACATTTTTGTCGAGGCATTTCATAAGGTTCTTTACCCTAAAAACCAATCATTAGAGCACTGAGTTTCATTATAGCCACATTCCTTAAGCATGCAATTAATGTAAACTTGTAAATGGAATAACAATCTTAAATACAAAGTATTACCGAGTTCTTACAATAATTGCATTTTTTGTTGCATATTACTCATGATTGAAAACTAGACATTTGTAGGTTAAATTTCCTTTGATACCTTTGTCAACTCGAATGTTGAGGGGTTGGATACCTACCTTTATGCTCCTAGCCTTACTATTCCATGTGAGGTTGAAACCACTTAATTAACGCTATTTCTTCCTTAATCTCATCAACTTGAAACCCCAACACTTCCTTTTATATATATATATATATATATATATATATATATATTATATATATATATATATATATATATATAATATATATTATATATATATATATATAATATATATATATATATATATATATATAACACTCATGATTTGAACTAGACATAAAAAGAAGTGTTGAATTAGAAACCATTTACAATAGGAATTAACATAAAAATTTAAAGGGGGGATCCAAATACTTCATTTATTCATATGGCATGAATGGTATAGGACTTTTGTTTTTATTTTAAATTTGAAGTTGCAATGCCTCATTGTTTTAGCTTTATTTCTTTCACCAAGATAGTTTTTTTCATATTGCATATCCATATATAAAAGTACGCGCTAGATTTCATGTGATGGGTGGTTGAAGGGCCTTTAAGGCATCCATATTTAGTATTTTGTCAAAATTGAATTATAGCTCCCATTCCATCTATTCTTTCAAATACAATATTATTTTAGCTTTATTTCTTTCACTAAGATAGTTTTTGCTAGTTTTTGCATATTGCATATTCATAGATAGAAGTACAAGCTAGATTTCATGTGATGGGTAGTTCAACAACCTTTAAGGCATCCATATTTAGTCTTTTGTCAAAATTGAATTATAGCTCCCATGAATCCATTTATTCTTACAAATACAATATTCTTTTAGCTTTATTTCTTTCACTAAGATAATTTTTGCATATTAATGTTGTAGCGGCTACAACCACCTTCCAAAATTTTGCCTCAGCCTGTTTTGGAGCCTCCCTACCAACCTTCACAGTAGCTTGCCTTGCTTCATCAAGTCCTCAAGTTTCAGTGTCTTTATTGCTCAATGGTAGCCTGCTAATCACAGTTTGATCTTTTCCCTTCATACGCTGCTCACCTGGACTTGGTCAAGTTGCAGGTTGAGTAGCTTCCCAGTTAAAATTGCACATTTCTGGAGGGAAAGTAGACTTCCCTCCAGGAATTGTCCAATTCCCTCCGATAGCCTGCTAGGCTCCAAGATTGCGCAATCCTACCATCCAACCCTCCCAATAGGATTTACACATTTTTTTCCATAAACAGGTTGTTCAACCCAGGATTTGCGCAAATATGGGTAGCAGTCAACTTCTCTACCCAGAAATTGCACAATCCCCTTGGGCAGTTAGCCCAACTTACACTCAGAAATGTTCATTTTTCTCCAGAAGTCGAGTAGTCGCTTGCATGAAAAGTATATTCTTTTTAGTTTTAGGAATATATTTATATGACGAACCTAATTTTTTTAGCTTTTAGGAATATATTTATATTATGAAATAATTGAGATTACATATAATATTTGTTTCTCAAAAATTTTGAGGGATTTTATAAATAATTATTCTGAAGAAATTAGATTCTCATTGATCTAAATTTAAATAGGAAAGCAACAAATTACAGTTGTAAAAGATATAACAGAAATAACATTTCATTTTATTAATATCAAATACTAAAATATGCTTACAAACAAAATGGAAATAAGACTAGCTCGGGCGATGGTAGCATATCTATGAGAAGAGATGTTATGGCTACATGCCTCTAAACTATGTTAAAATGAGGCTTCAAGGCCTGTTTATTATTGAGAAACAATGGAAAACCCTAAACATCTAGATACCTAACCCTAGGAGATGAAGCGCCAAAACTGTGGGCCCCATTTGGGTAAATTGGTACATCAATTTCCTAGGGCTGTAACTTTGACATACGATCTTTGTTTGGCTATCATAATACCTCGTTTCAAAGATCTCGAAGAATAGGTCAAAAATAAACCAATCACACCATGTGGGACTTTTTTGGTCTCTTTATTTTCCTAAAAATATCGTTTAGGGCTTCAAAATGCCTCCGGAAGTTCACAACCCAAAAAATTGCCAAAAATAGTAAATTGTGATACAATTAAGGAAGATAAAAATTCGAAAGAAATAATGTTAGGGGTCCAAGTGGAATAGGAGGGTGGCCACCAATATCCACCTAGATCAATCCACCTCTTAGGAAGCAATGGTCCCCATTGCATTGAGTGCCTCCATGAGATGGGCAAACTTCTGCTGAACTTGGTCCCTGGTGAACCATTTGCCTTCATGCAAGAGTTGGCCAGTTTTGACAACCCAATACATTTGGATACTTTGTTGGCAAGTGTTCTTGACCTATGTGTCCATAATCCGATCAGTTGTGGCCTGTTCCATGCAATCTTAGTTTAACTCTGTTGGTGTGAGTTATTCTCCAATGGCTGATGTGTCCCACAATGGTGGGAAGTATGGTCGAAGGCAGTCCACATTTTACACTGGGTGCAGGCCAAAGAATGGGAAATGCTGAGCTCGAAAGCATTGTCTCCCACAACCTTGGTAATGGTGTAAGGACCATATCAAAGTGGTTTGAGCTTCTGATGGGCTCTGGTAAGGCGTTATTTCTGCAAATGCAACCAGACTTTGTCACCCTCCTGAAACTTGTGTGACATTCGATGTTGATCATGTCGCTTCTTGTATTTGCCATTTGAATTATCCAACTTGTTGTGAACCTTCTTGCGGATGTTTTGGATGCATTCAATAAATTTGTTCACTTTATCAACCTCAGACAGTACATGTGTGGATTCTGTCTGCGTAGTCGCATGAGGCAGGGCAACATCAATCAGACACAAAGGTTGAAATCCTAGAAACACTTGAAAGGGACTGCAACCAATCGAGCTATGGATAGCTCTATTATAGTCGTGTTTCACATATCGAAGACTCTCATCCTAGGTTTGAGGTTGCTTGGAGTTATACATGTGGAGTATGTGCACTATGACGACCTCCATCTAGCCATCAATCTGGGGATGGAAGGCAGTCGATTTGGTGAGCTTGGTGTCCAATAGTGTCTAGAGGCTTGACTAGAAGGTGCTTAGGAACCTACTATCCCGATTTGATATAATGGTCTATGGGATCCCAAAATGTACCCATACACGTTCAAAGAAGAGTTTGGTAGTGTCCTTTGTTGTGATACTCTTCTTGCAGGCCGCCAATATAACCATATTAGAAAATTTGTCCACGACCACAAATACACAGTCATTACCATGCTTGGTAGAAGGGAGGATAGACATATAGTCCATGGATATGGATTTCCATAGCTTGCTGGGAGTAGGCAGAGGAGTGTATAGGCCTTGCTTCTTGATGGTTGCCTTGGTGATGGCACAAGCAATGTAGGATTTGATATATTTCCCAACATCCAGCCGAAGTTTGGTCCAATAAAAGTAAATTTGTAGTACAACCACAGTTTTCTCCACAACAAAGTGTCCTGCGACTTGACTATAGTGCACCTCCCAAATCATCTTGGCACGCTCACTTGAAGGAACAGAAAGGTGGCCCAAGTAGCATAATAATGCGTCCTAGAGGTGGAAATCAGGAACTTTCTTGCTAGCTACTAGCATTTGGTATGTTGAGGTGAACTATGGATCATTTTTGTATAGTTGCGGCCACCCAGAGGTCTCATGACCACAAGAGTTGAGAACAGTAGTCAGTTTTGCAACTGGGGGTTGATTGAGGCAAAGTACAACATGATTAGTGCTACCCTTTTTGTACTTAATGTTCAAGTGGAATTGTTGCACATATGTAGAACACTTCTGATGGCAATCGTTCTGCAACGTCCCTTGTGTCTGTATAAACTGAAGAGGCTAGTGATGAGTGTGGATGACCGTCTCCTTCCCGAGAATGTAGTGCTTCCATTGTCAACAAGCCTACATGATGGCATACATCTATTTATCATAGGTGGGGTACTTTTGAATTGTATCAGACAGATTCTCACTATGATAGGCCACTAGATTCCGGTGTTGGGTGAGGATTGCACCAATAGCATAGTATGAGGCATCTGTCTCGATTTCAAATGGCTATTGTAGGTATGGTAGTGTGAGTACTGGTGCAGAGAAGAGGTCGTGCTTCAACTCAATGAACGCCTACTGTTGGGACTTAGACTAGGAAAAATTTTCTTTCACCCTACCCTTAGTAATCTGACTCAAAGGCCAAGTGATATGGGGGAATGCCAACACAAACGTTGATAGACATTTGCAAGGCCCAAAATGTTGTGAAGCTCTGTTAAAGTGGTTGGGGCTGGCCAATCTCGAATGACTTGATTCTTGGTCGGTTCGACATGTACACCATGCTCATTTATGATGTAACCCAAGTATTGGACCTGGCTCATGGCAAAGGTGTATTTCTCCAAGTTGGCACACAGTTTGTGCTTCCGAAGTGTTTGAAGGACCTGCTGAATGTGTTTCAAGTGTTCTTCCCAACTCTTGCTTAAGATGAAGATGTTGTTTAGATAAACCACCAAAAACGAGTTGGTGAAGGTCAGCAAGATGTCATCCATTAGCCTCATAAAAGTAGCAAGGGCATTTTTCAACGCGAAGGGCATGACCAACCATTCAAAAATGCCTTCCTTGGATTTAAAGGCAATCTTCCATACATATGTGGGTTCTATTAGAACCTGTTGATAACCAGACTTCATATTGATCTTGCTGAAATACTTGGCCCCCTTGAGTTGGTCCAGTAGGTCATCAATTCATGGGATTGGATACCTATTCCTAACAGTGATTTTGTTTAGTGCTTGATAATCAATGCAGAGCCTCCAAGTCCCATCCTTCTTCTGTACAAGTACAATCGGACTCCCACAAGGCAAGGGACTTGGTCGGATGTGCCCTTTTTGTAGCAACTCCTGTATTTTCCGCTTGATCTCTTCATTTTCTATAATGGAGTGGTGATATATCGGTGCATTAGGTAGAGAAGCCTGGGAGTCATATCAATTGAATGCTTGACTTGACAATGTAGGGGTACCCTTATGGGTGAGGAGAAGATGTCCCTATATTCTTCCATGACTATATACACCTACTTCTGCTGCTTGGAGGATCCCTTCCCGAGGGTCATGGATGTGGCTACAACCTTCCCCTTACTTTGAGAGTGAATCAGAAAGAAAAAAAAAATTCCCAGTTTGGGAGATGACCTTACTGCATTTCTTAGCAAAGATCAAAGAGATGGTGGTAGGTGGGGCTACCTCCAGTATCTTGTATAACATAGTACCCAAAGAAATAATAACAGAGAGAGGTCTAGAATTATACACAACATGTCGCTTCCATAAATATGGTTGTCGTAATAATACATCACAAACTTCAAGAGGAGAAACATCACACATTACCTCATCTGTGAAGGGCTTGATGTTGTAAGGAAGGTGACACTGTTGGCTCACGTAGAGATCTCATCCTTGGTGAAGCCACCCGATGGTATATGGTTGCAAATTTGATGTAGTGGGTAAGCCCACCCACTTAATGACCTCTACTAAAATGACGTTCTTTGGGCTGCCGTTGTTGATAATGAACTGCAACAGAGAACCCTTCACCCACATCTGTGAGTGGAATAGACACTCCCCCTCTTCTGGATCTTCAAGCTCAATCTTCTAGATCTTGGTGGTCGCCACAATAGTATTGGGCTCCACATCAATGATCTTCTTCCTTTTGTCATTCACCTTGTCGGGTTTTGACTTAGAGTTGGAACAGGTGCCAGACTGAGAAGCCTTTACCTCAGCCTATTATCTCCTTAATTTAAGGGATAACTCTTGCATGACTTCAGAAAGACTTCTAACCTGAATTTCTCCAACTAATTAATTTAAAATAAAAAATTTAATTATTTCCAAGTAGTTGTTAAGACTAAATTCGATTTTAATTCACAATTTAATTCAAGGACAAATTAAATTGGAATATTCTTGTTGCCATATTTCAACACTCCCTCTCAACAATAAAGGGATTATCTACCACCCCGATCTTGTCTCTATGGAACTCGAATTTACACTTTGACAATGCCTTTGTCAAAATGTCAGTATCTAGATCCTTTGTCGAAATATACTGCAACAACATGATCCTCTCAACCTGTGAAAAGCCATGGGAAACAAATCTTGCCTTATGCTTCTCTACACTACCATCAACAGCTTGCTTTACCTTGTAAAGCCAATGGGAACTCACAACTGACTTGTTCTCCGGTCTCGAAACCACGTCCCAAACATTGTTACAAACTATGGAGTCATACTCCTCCACCTTAACATCGACCCAAATCGGTTGCTATACTACTTCCTCAAAGGAAGATGGCTCAGTCTCAACACATTCCCCAGTAAGGGCCATGTATCCAGTGTACCTCTTAGGTGACCTCTTCTGTCTACGTTGAGAAGATGGTGCTCCCACATTCTCTCTCGCATGCTCCAACAATCTGTCAGCTTCTCTTGTGCGCTTCTACCCATATCTGGAATACTCTGCTTGAGTGGATGTCTCCACTCCTAGAACCTCTGCATGCGGCTGGTCCGCATCAGTTTGAGGCTCCTCCTCCTTAGGAACCAATAGTTCCTCCATAGTCTGTAGTTGGAGCTCCCTCTTAAGGGAAACTTGCATGGCCTTCTGCTCATCAAAATTGAGATCTCTGCGAACCACTATCTTCCGACTGGTGGGAAAGTACACCCGATAGTTGTGAGGTGTATCAATGTACCCCAAAAATATCCCCAACTCTACTATCAACTCAAGCTTCTTCCGTGCATATTTTGTCACATGACAATATACCAATGAGCCAAAGATCCTGAAGTGACCCACATCTGGTCTCTTACTGGAGAAAGCTTCCTCTGGTGTCTTCATTCCAAGTATGCAACGCAGACTTCTATTCTGCAAATAGACTGATGTATTGCATGCCTCAGCCCACAAGTGAAGTGGTAGGCCTTGGTCATGCAACATTGCTCGTGCTTCCCCTACAATAGTTTTGTTCTTCCTCTCAACCACCCCATTCTGTTGTAGGTTATGAGCTATCATCAACTTTTGTTTAATTCCCTTTGCTGCACAGAAGCCCTTAAACTCTTGAGAGACATATTCTCCACCATTGTCACTTCTCAAGGCCTTGATCTTCTTCCCTGACTCTTTCTCAACAAAAGCTTTGAACTGACAAAACTTTGTGAAAATTTTGTCCTTCTTCTGCATGAAATAAATCCAGCATTTACGAGAATAGTCATCAATGAAAATCACATAATACCTTTGCTTCGTTGTGGATGCCATCGAGAATGGTCCACACAAATCAGTATGAACTCACTCTAAGATAGCCTCTGCTTGTCTGTCTCGATCATGAAAGGAAGACTTGGTGTACTTTACCAAGGTACAACCTTTGCATGTGTCAACTTGCTCAATTTTACCTTTGGCAAGTCTTGTAGATATATGTTGCATTATCTTCAAAGCCCCATGATGCAAATGGCCCAACTTCCTGTGCCACAACTCGCCAATGTCTTGGCTTTGCACCAATTCTGCTTTTGTACTCAATGCTGGAAAATCATCTACCTTCAGTTTATAGAGATTCTTCACCCAAATCCATATCCTCTTGGTCTGACCCATGGCTATGTGTCTTAGGAACACCTTTCCTTTACTGAAGACAACACCGTATCCTTTTTCCAACAACATCGCGACCAATACCAAGTTCTTCTTCAGTCTAGGCACATACATCACATCTATCAAGGTGAGAGGAGCTCCATGCTCCCTCTGAAAAGAAATCGTGCCCACTCCTGAAACACTATACCTTCCATCGTCATCCATATCTATGCGCATCTTGAGGTCTTTCTCCTCCAAGGCACTAAATAAATTTCTATCACCGGTCATGTGGAATGAGGCTCCACTGTGAAGATAGAGACACAACCCATCATCAATGACACCATGCATGTGATGAGGGTAAAGTCCATTTCAAACTGAGAGGCTAATGCCTTACCTTCCGATCCTTCCGAGGATCCCTTCTTGGACTTCTTCGATGGGAAATTAGTCGCATAATGTCACATCTTGTGATAATTAAAGCATCTTACTTTAGACATGTTACCCTTCTTCCATTCATGAGAAGAATTCGATTTGAAATGGGAAGCTTCCCCTTCCCTTTCCTTGACTTACCTTCTAAGGAAATATTTTCTTCATCATCATTCTTGGATGAATAACCATCTCGTGTGCTCCTCCTGATCTCCTCCTGCATAAGATCCAACCATACTCATTCCTAATCTGGCAGTTTATCCCTTCCATTCACAGAGTCCTGGTAGCTATTCCAACTCTTTAGAAGGCTAAGGAGCGCGAAGCTCACCATATCATCATCGGTAGTAGTTATTCCCACACTTGCAAGCTCATCTCTATAGGTGGTGAGCATGTTCACATATGTGGAAATAGTATCACCCTTCTCCATCTTGATTCTTCGAAGCTTGTCCTTGAGCGCCAATTTCCTCTAGTCGCTACTATTCTGGTAGAGGTGCTTCAATGTCTTCCACATTGAAAATGGAGTATCCTTCCCATGGAGACTTGAGACAATATGGTCTCGAACTCCCTCAAGGATGATCTATCTCACCTTTGCCACACACTTCTTCCACTAAGACAACTCTTGTGTAGTAGTTGAAGCTGGCTTTGGGATTTCTTGATCAATGAATTCCTTCAAGCCATTGTCTTCTAATACGACCTCCATTCTATCTTTCCATGTTATGTAATTCAAGCTACCTTCCAAAGCATACTTGAGTCTCAAGCCATAGAACACCATTGGCCAACCTTGAAGTATGATATGAATTTGATTTGCACGTGCAATCTCGAACTTCAAACTTCGAATTCTCTTCTCAATACACTATTCACAGCTCTAATATCATGTGTAAAATTGTGATAGGTAAACCCGATAATGAAATATAAATCAAATCAAATACTATAACCTAGTTCTGCTATCAATTTGCAGAAGCTTAAAGATCGAGCTGAACAATATAACGAGAAGAAGAAGAATCAATGGCATAATACACATGAAAATAATTTGGGGAAATCCTCAGATAAAAACCCCACACTATTGTATTATCATACATGGTGGGAATACATAGGAATTATACAAAGCCTTAGCTCTCACAGCTAGCCAGCTCTTAGTACAATCCTTACATATGCTCACAGGCAATCTTGGCTTCTCTCCAGCCTTCCTCTCTGCCCTCCAAGCTCCTATTTCCTTGCGTTGTTCCTTGTGGATGATTAGCCTATTACCAAGTGGAAAACCAAACCTTCAAAACTACGCAATCCTCAAGGATGAATCCTTGACTGCATGCATGAGTTTTCTCCATGAGAAAACAAATGCAACTGATAGTACACTGTCCTTGAACATTAATCTCAACTGGGTCTTTCTCAGAATAGACATGCATGAGTTTCTGATGAGGGGATCTTCAGTTAACTGGAGTAGCACTAGTTAAGTGCATTAATGCATCAACTGACTGTTAACTCACTATTAGTTCCTCAAACAGTTTGGAACTAATTTAACTGGACTTAACTCAGTAAACTGAGTTAAATAATTACAACTCAAATATAACTCAATCTTATCTCCTTAATTTAAGGGATAAATCTTGCATGACTTTAGAAAGACTTCTAAATTGAATTTCTCCAACTAATTAATTTAAAATTAATTTATTAATTATTTTCAAGTAGGTGTTAAGACTAAATTCGATTTAAGCTGGAGAGCAGCTGAGGTGCGGGAGATGGCGGGCGGATACGAGATTAGGTTTTTTGCAGTTTCTTTCTTTGCCGCCGCCGACTTCACAGGTTTGTTCGATGTTCCTGGACCATTCGAAGCCGCCGCCGTCACTACAGTCTGGTTCATCACTGCAGGTCCAGTCGATGTCGTCGCTGCCGAAAATCGTTGGAGACGCTCTGCGGTTTCCTCAAAGCTCGTTGCCACACCTTGGAACTGGCCCGGATCCATTTTCAGAAAGGAGCCACGGGTCTCGAAACAAATCAATCAGGTATCCGAGATTTTTTCCCTTTCTGTGGCTCATTTCGTTTTCCTCAGGGCGTTTCGGGACCCCCCTTTTCATAGGCTGGGGTTTTATGATTCATTCCAATCGATACCCTCTCAGTCTCCGGGCGATCCGCATTTCTGCGCGGATGTTTTCTCTTGGGGATTTTGCCCTGTCCGCGTTTCGCGGTCCCTTCTTGGCATGTAGAGGCTGCTCGGTTCAGAACTGGTCTCCCCTGTCCACAAAGAGTGCAGATCTGGGCCGGATCCAAAAGCCCATGTGTTTCAAATAGTAATGGGATCAGAAGAAAAAAAAACTAAGCTATCCCACAAGGACCCAGAACAGGATCGATCCCAAATATTCATAAGAACGCTGTCAGGGGAAACTATATGCAAGCAAATCTGGACAGGAACACTGATAAAAAATATAAAGGAAGAAATACAAGCAGATACAGGCATCCCTTCAAATCTGCTAAGTCTGGTTCATGCAGGCAAAATTCTACAGGAGAATCTTTCTCTACAGCACTATGGCATCGGTCGAGATTCAACCATCTTCTTAAGCTCAAGGCTGAGTGGAGGAAGCTCGGGCGCAGGCCCTAAAGGCTATCAGGGATCTACATCAAAATCTACAGGCTCATATCGTGATGCAGCCAAAGGGAAAGCTCCTTCACAAGGAAAAGAACATGCAGCTTTCAAAACCTCACCAGGGTAGTATATCATGGACCAAACACCAGAAAGCCCCTCCATCTTGCTGGATTTTCCAGAGGTAAAATGCATTTTCTCAGATCTGGAAAATAAAGCTGTTATTTGTAGGTTCAACGGTTTCTGGCCTAAAACCGAGGCACTATACCAATGGATTCACACAGTCTGGACAAAATACTGCCAGATCCACCTCTGTTCAAAGGGCTTTTTCATAGTAACATTTCAAGAAGACGAAGAAAGGGAAAAAATCCTCCATGAAGGACCATGGTTCTGGGGCAGTGCGGGTTTATTTGTCACACCATGGTTTCCAGAATTTGACGCCAACACTATGGTGGTTTCAAGGATGCCAGTATGGGTAAGGTTGCATAATCTACCTTTACACTTTTGGCACTTTAAGACCTTAACAGCTATAGGGAATACCCTAGGAAGAATGCTAAAGATTGATACAGATAGACATTTAAAAGGAATTTTCACTTTTGCAAGGATATGCGTCGAGGTAGATCTCAGCCAAGGTCTACCTGAAAGCATTTTCCTGACTTTTAACAATATTCAGTGGAAACAACCTTTGGATTATGAGAACACAGCATTAAGGTGCAGGGGATGTCAACAAACAGGTCATCTACTCAAAGCATGTCCCAGCAAGAGCAAGCCACAACAAAGGAAGCCCAGAGGATGGCAGAATTTGGATGAAGTCCTAAAGAGGCGAACAACACGAAAGAAAGCCCCTTCGGTATCCGAAGAGGAAGAGACAGAGGTAGAAGAGGATGATACCACCACAGAGGAAGTTGAAATAGAAAATCAGCAAGAAAATTCAGCAGTTAAAAAGGATCAACAGCCACACACAAATCAAGTAGAGACTCAGCAAGACAAAGCAGAGACTACATGCGTGGAGCAAAGCATGGGGGTTAACAAACGACAACATCAATCAGACACATCAGACTCAGACAAAGAATCAGGGAAGCTGAAAGAAACAACTCAGCTAGTCATTGCTTCGTCCGTGCCCACTCTGGGTGAGTGGCGTAAGGTCGAGAAGAAAAAAGGGCGAAAATCTTGATGCATGAGTTTTCTTCTTGCTCATGCTGGGGCCTTTTTTCCCTCTTTTTCTTTCTCTTCTTTTCTCTTTTTTCTTTTCTCGCGTTAGTTTATCTAACGCTGCTTTTGGGTGCGTCAGCACTTGTGCCCTTGTGGTGTTTCATGTATGCTTATGTGCTAAATGTAACTTTTCATTAATAAAAAGTTACTGATTTTTTTCTTTGGAAAAAGACTAAATTCGATTTTAATTCACAATTTAATTGAAGGACAAATTAAATTGGAATATTCTTGTTTCCATATTTCAACATTTTTCGGAGCATCAAAGATGAGTCACCCTTGCATCCATGGAGTTTGTGTCACATTCATTCCATTTTGCTCATATTTGGCCTCTAGTTATACTTCTTCATCTTTGAAAAGCCTCTGTCTGAGTAACTGACCATCCCCTCCGGAATCAAGTTAGTCACTACTAGGTCAACCATGCATATCATGCTCTAAAAAAGGAAGTCATCAATACACCTCTCATCTTGTATCCTTCACTCTGTTAACACCCAGGTTGTTCCCTATGACTCCCAAGGGAATACGGCCGGGGTAACCACTAACCAATCTTTGGACTACAGCTTCTAGCCTAGCTGTAATCAGAGAGGGCTCTCTCTGTAAGGTTTGTCACTGTTTTAATGGAGTTTTAGGCTAGCTATGAAGTAAAGGTTTGTTTTGTTTTTCTGTTTGGTTGGGGGATGTTTTCTGATAGTTTTGAAGTGTTCTCTGTAGATGAAATTAATCCATTGGGCAATGGGGTCTGTAGCAGTTGTTTCCTTGAGATCCTGGCTTAAGTGCAGCTGGAATTACAGGGCCTTTTTATATGTCATAGAACAAAATGTAAATTGTGAGGGTGAAGTGATAATCAACCAGTAAAGAGCATTTAAGAATTCTTCACTGAGCTGGGATGTGAGAAAAGAACCTATTGCTTAGGAGCATTATCTGAATTCCTGAAACAATAGATCACTGTGATGATATAGTGTGAAAGGTAGCATTTAAGAATTACACTTTCATTTCCATAACTGAAGAAAACATTTATAATAGCTTGGATTGAGTTCAGGGTAATCTGTGATCAAATCCTGAGACTATTCTTTTTCCTTGCTATTTAGATATGTAATATATGGAAAACATGAATGATATATGAAAGATAGCAAACATATAACAGAGAGAAACAAGAAAACTTATTGAGCCATGAAACACGCAGGAATCCTGCAATATTGAGCCATACACCAGCAAGACATCAAGAGACACAACGTTTTAGAAATCCCATCATCCTTTGTATTAGTTGTCTGAAGATTTACAATAGAAGAGCTACAGAATAGATATCAAGAGATTTCTTACATCCAGAGTCCAACCCCTGCTAACAAATGCGAGGGGGAATATATATAAGTCTATTACAAAATATCTCAGGCATTGAGTCATATGAGAGGGAAAATATCTTCTTTTACTTGTACAGGGCTTGCAGATGAGAAGTTATTACAATCTTTAATGAATTATAAAGGCTCTTAACTCCTGTCAGAGCAATTTTTGACCTTTGGGGCTCACGGAGTCGGTTGAGCGCTTTGACATAACTGCTGAATGACGTGTCTGTGCAGCT
>APFE030558678.1:0-12186 GCA_000404065.3 Pinus taeda | reverse complement strand
TTGACGACGTTGTTCTCCTCTATTTCTTGTTGCAAGTTATGAATATCTATTTGATATGTTTATAAAACATTTCCATTGTAGAATAGTTATGCCAACAGAGTCAGTTTTAGTCCTTTGCATCCATCTATGTTCACATAAGTGTTGACTATGGCCCGAATGTGAGGTATTAGGTGTATTTCCATGTAATAAGTCTCACCACCCATCAAAATGTTTAGCTATTGATAGCATTGGTCTCTCCAAACTCCCAATTGAGCTCCTCCTTTTCTCATTTCATGGTTGTGTTATTTGTTAGAGCATTGGTCTCTACAAATGGCCAATTAAGTCCCTCCATTTATCATTTCATGGATGTGTTGCTTGTTATAGCATTGGTCTCTCTAAATGCCCAATTGAGATCCTCATTGTCACATATCATGGTTGCACCATTTGCTACAGCATTGGTCTCTCTAAATCCCCAATTGAGCTCCTCCTTCTCCCATTTCATGGTTGTGCAACAATTGTCACATATCCATAAGATTTTGGTATAAATAGTTGGTTAGGTGGATAACCTGATGAAGCTAAAGTTGCTTAAAGACCACTAGCACCAGTCATAGAACCACTAATTTACGTAGCATGAGCAATAGCTTCTAATTAAGTATCATATTATGTGTGGGTAGATTAAACATGAGATTTAAAAGGTGGCTCAATCAATTGAGAGGAACCGCCAAAAACCTTCATATAGATAGACACCGACAAAAACCTTTCATAAAAAAACCATATAGAGCTAGATCTAGTCATTTGTGAGAAAAACTCAACATTTTTTGTTGATTTTGCAATTTAGAAGCAACAACTCGAAGAAACCCCAGAATATACATTTAGATGTAGAGATTCCCCTCGTAGAGCTTAGCAGGAAAGAAGCTAGCTACATAGCTAGTTACAAATCCAATTGTAGATGCATTGTTAGTTGCCTACCTAGCATTTACTAGGAAAGAAGCCTACATGCCCTAGATCCAATCCTAGATGCATAGCTAGCTAGTTGCATAACCCACATAGCTAGTTACAAATCCAATTCGAGACGCATAGCTACATAGCCTACATAGCTAGTTACATATTCAATTCTATTTTAGACAAAACTTTTTGTGTAATACAACAATTAATGAATGTTTTGATTTGTTAAGAAAGCACGATGAAATTAGTTTTGATGACATTTTCTCCACGCTCGTGTTGCTCTTTTCAATAGAATTCCTATCAAAGAGTGTGGGTGTCGTGAACGATATATATAGAATTCTTTTCAAAGAGTATGGGTGTCATTTAGGTGTACCAAGAAATTTTACTCTGTCTTGAATATCACAAAAAATGGATTCTGCATATGGTTATGTCCATAATCTTACGTGTTGTAGTTCCCAATAGTGCTTGGATTTTCAAAAGATGTTTTAGTATTCAAGGGATAGATATGATTGTGTTTTCAAGGGCTTTGAGGACTATTTTGATCATGAAATACCATCCAAATCTTGTGGCATGTTTGATATATATGGTTTCCTAGAGGTGCAACGCCAACACCTCATAATGATAATATAGATACTCATGTTATTCACTTTACGATGAGTTGTTTCTATAAATTCTTCCCATGTAGAGACCCTATTTTATAACAATACAAGAGGTATTCCTAAATACTTTGAAGTAATTTGACCTCTATTAAAACCCAAGGTTCGACTTAACCTGATTTGAACCATCTCTGAACAATTGAAGGAGAACATTTCTTATTTGTTAGTGTTCACTATAGCTCCTGGGGCTTCCATAAAAAATTGTAAAATCCTACCCATTCTTTTCACCTCTCTCTAGGTTGGTAAACTAAATAATATAATGTTGTCAACAAACGTTGATGAGAAATAGGAAGATCTACCCCTTATGAGAAAAGGTCGTAGACGTGTCCTTATACACTAGCTTTTTGAAACATTCGACCAAGTCCTTTCATGTCTAGAATAAATAGAAATGTTGATAGAGGATCACCATTCCTGAGCCCTTTGGAAGGATGAATAGTATGATAGGGTGAACCATTGATCAAAGTAGAGAAAAAAATGAGATAATGGATGCCACACACTCTATCCATTGTTCAAAGAAACCATAAGCTTGGAGAACCTGAAATAAGAATTGCCATCTAAATCTTTCATGGGCCTTCGATAAGTCTAGTTTAATGATATAACTAAGAATTTTTACGGCCTCAAAGAATAAATAATTTCTTGCACCATAATAACTCCATCCACAATTTGACACCCTTCTATAAAACTAGTTTGAGATGGGGAGAATAATAATGGAAGGAGCAGTTTCAATCAATCAACTATTACCATAGAAATAATTTTAAAAAGAATTCTACATAGAGAAATTGGTCTGAAAGCCTCTGGAATTTCAAAGGGACATGCTTTTTGGGCTAATGCTATGAACATAGCGTTGAGTGTTGCATGAAATGATCCCAACCATCTTGATTCCTCAACTACTTCTTGAATTTCCTTGCCTAAAAATGCCCAACATGCTTGCAATTAGTATCTCGTAAGGTCATCCGGTCCAAGTGCCTTGTTCTTAGGCATGTTCATAACCACCATTTCAACCTCAGACGTGGATATTGGTCTCATTAATGCAATATTTTTCTCACTATTAATCACTCTTGGTATGTGTTGAATCATTGTATTTATAAATAATTGTCTTCCTGAACTGTCCTCCTTCAAGAGATCATTAAAATAATGCATTGATTCAGTTTCTATATCTCAATGTTGTAGTTTCTTATCTCCATCCTTTCCTCTGAAGGAAAAAAATTGTACGCTCAATCATAGCATTGTGGAAGAACTTTGAGTTACGATCTCCCTCCTTGATCCATTGTATCCTAGAATTTTACTTCCAAAGAGTCTCTTCTTGTTACCTTTTGTGCTCTATATTTTGAAGGGTCTGTGCCTCTTCTGCTATTAACTCTGAGGTTCTTCCTTCTAGAATGATTCTTTGTTGGTTGCTAGCCATTTTACTTTCCCACTCTGTCTTTTCTTCAAAGATATTCCAAAAGGCATGGTTATTCCAAAATTTTATCCTTTCCTTCAAATATTTTAGCTTGAGTTAGAATGTGTTCATTTTGTTGGTCCCTCTAATATCCAAATCCTTCCACCATTTGGCTAATAAATGTGTAAGACCAATGGATTGAAGCCAAAAGCTTTCAAAACGGATAGGCTAATTTAGTGGGGCTTCTTTCAGATCAGTTTCCAATCAAATGGGTTAGTGATGCTACCCCATGGAAGACAAAATTGAGGCTTCAATAAATATATCATTCTATAAAACTTCCTTTGATAACAAAAAATGATCCAAACAACACGCTATATGATTGGTGCCTCTACGATGATATTCCAGGTAAACATCCTATTGTTTGTTGGAATGTGTATAAGGTGCAATATCTATGATCCAATCAAAATCAAAGGATGCTTGGTCTAACCTATGAATGCCTCATTTTTTCTCCTCTAATGATCTTATGATATTAAAATATCCTCCGACCAACCATAAGACATTTCCTATCATTTGTTTCACCTTCTGTAGTTGCTTCCAAAAAACCTTCTTGTCCCTTGTACCTGGAGGGTTGCAAACCACCAATAGCAAAAAATTATTTTGTTCCGACATACCTAAATCTACCTGTAAGAATTCGATCATAAGCCATCCAGTCTTGGAAGACCACTTCATGTGGTTTCCACCAAACATCTAAGCCTATTGCACTACCCGTAGCGTTGGGAGACATGGACTCACATCCTTTCCAATAAGTGCCTGCTATTTGATTCATTTTCTCCCCTATTAGTTTTGTTTCATGTAATATAACAACCATTATGTTTTCCTTTGTTATTCAGTCCCTAATATATCGGTGTTTGTATCCATCTTATGTTCCATGAAATAATTCTCGTGATGATGAGTTGGGAAAAGGAAATGTCTTCTCTGTCATAGCTATTGCTTGATCTGTATTAACCTGGTTCACTCTCGTGTTTTGTCTCGCTTCCTTCTTCAGTGTATTTGTCTTCTTCTCATGTTCTTTAATAAGGTCCTTCAGTGTAATTTCTTTCTCCTTGTCCTTAAAATCTTGGAATGACTAATCTATTGCGTCCAATATTGAGTTTCATCAGTTTCTTTTCCACTTGAGATAAGCATTTGCATAGATCTCTCTTTCCTCTTTGGACAAGCCCCCCAGTTCTTATTGCACCTAATCATTCACTGGTGTAGCTAATACCCTCTCTTCATCTGAGAGGTTTGATGAATTTTTCTTTAGTAAAGGAGATATTTCCTCAAAACCTGGCAGTGAATAAAAGTCAAAACTACCTTGTATATCTTCCTCCTCTTCGAACTTACATTTTAGCACACCTTTTGTCTAGAGTTCATTTTGTGGGAATAATATTCATATCGATGGCTTCTATGTTCTGAGAGTCTTCTTCCATATCCTCCAGTGCGGAAAATAAATTCTTCCCCTCCAACCCCTTTGTATTATAAGAGGTTCAGTTCTTGTGAGTTTTTCTTTGTGTAGCGACCTTATTGAAACCATCTTTTTACATTTGACCACCGCAAGCTCGTTCCTTTGTTCTTAGTGGACACTCTCTTATCAAGTGGTCATGCCCATGACAAATTCTACATCTAAATGAAACACACTCATGATATAGAGGTTGTTTCCAGATCTCTCAATGATAGTCCAACTCTATATAATCTGATAATGGTTGAGATATTTTCATATACACACCTAACCTAGCATATGATATGTTTTTACCTCTTTTTGTTACCTTTGATACCTTGAAAAAAAATCCTAGTGCTTTCCCTATACCTTTTAGAATTTTTGGTATCCATAAATCTACTCGTAAAGAGTACAATATTACCCATATCGTTGCTTCTATGAATTTCTCCTTATGTGGGTTGAAACAAGCTTCCCAGTGCCTAATGTAGAGACCCACATTATTTAGGAAGTATGATCTCCCTTCAAAGATCCTACCTTTATCTTCAAGGTGAGAAAAGATGAGTGTGAAGACACCTTTCGGTCCGAGTCCCAAATCCACCACTCCTTTTGGTTTCCAGTTATGTTGTATCCAACGCTCCAATTCCTTCTTCACGGGTCAAATTGCTACACACTTACATATAAAATCAGTTATGTTGTATCCAATGCTCCAATTCCTTCTTCACGGGTCAAATTGCTACACACTTACATATAAAATCACGATCTGCAATGCATTTCTCGTGCTCTTCTAGACATATTGTAGGAGTGATAAATCTAAGGGTCTGAGGGGCCTTAGGGATACATGGACCTTATAGACTCATTTTACACTTATCTCCCAAAATAAGCATTTAAGAGTAACTTGAGGATCCTCCTTTTGTACCAAATTTTCCTTCCCATTGAAAATACATACTAGCAAGAGCATTCCAGAAGGAGGTGTGACCCTCTCTTGCCTTTAAAATCATGTTTAAAGAATCCTTGTCTGCAATATCTGAGTTTGTGTAGTTTTGAACATGGATTGAAAGTGGGAGAACCAAGGCTACCCAAATTCCATAATCAAAATTTTTAGCTGAGCAGTTTCAACAACGCCTTACCGCTTTCATCGCCTCACCCCAAATTATTTTTAAATTCAAATAGGTTACTAGTAACCATTTAAAAAATGCTTACTATATGTACAAAATTGAACAAATGCTTTTCAATTTATTAACCAAATTGAATAGTTATAAATTTATACTTACTAAATATTTAATTGAGTAGATTATAAATTCATATTGATCAAATATCTAGGTAAATAGGTTATAAATTTATATTTATAAATACCTAATTAAATGGTTTATGAATTAATATTTATTATAAAAAGATTAATACAAAACATTGCATTAAATAAAAATACTATATATTAAAAAAAAATATTTTCTAATATTCTGTTGAAGTTTACAACTATTCACGTCCATGTGCTTGTATGTCAACACGATTCTAGCGCAAGATTGACAAGTCACCTACAAGCACAAATGTTCATTCCAAGGCCTGCCACCACTATAAACCTTACACTCTATAGTATTCTATTAAAAGATAAATTTTTTTAATTTTTTTTACAGAAAATTAGAAAATTATTTTAAGAAACTTACTTTTAAATTATATATAAAATACATACCATGCATGAAAGACCAAGGAGACAATTGTCTAGTTTTGTAATGGAATGAGAGGTTAATAACCAGGTAGCCCTCTCGAGGGCCATTTCTACCATGCGTCCCAAAAGTGGAAGTATAAATTCCTATATTTATAATTAAATATATCATCTTTCTAACTGATATTTGATTAGTGCGATATAAACCCTTACTATCCCAAAGTAATGACAACATTTATTAAAAATCATCTTCCATCCAATAAAACCCAAACCTCACATAAAATTATAGCTACAAGCAAAACCCTAATTTCATATGAACTACCAACAAAATTTTTATAAAAATAATTTTATTGATTTTTTAATTTACTTCTTTAATCTCGTATAATTCCATTCTTAATAATTTTTAATGTGACATCAACAATCTATATATTATTATTGGTAATGATATATTTTACGATTGATGTAATACTAATATTAATATCATTATTCTTTGAAATTTAGTGATAAGTGATTCTTCCCTGCCGTAAACAAGCTGGCCTATAGTTTAAAAGATTGGTTTAAGTAATGCTCTTCATGTAAAAGCAGGAAAGAACATGACAACTCAGCTCAGTTTAAAAGATTGGTTTAAGTAATGGTGATTAAAAGATTGGTTTAAGCAATGGTGATTAAAAGATTGATTTAACAACTTGAACACAAAGGTAAAAAAACAAAAAAAAGAGCTTAAAACGAAATTCTAGCGGCCCTTGATGAATGAATGAGTGATTATATAGTAGCGACTGGCAATTGATGAATGAAGAGTAATATTAATTGTCAATGGAAAGGATGTTGTGCTCAGAGGAGGAATTTTTACACCTCCGAAAACCAGAGTGAAGGAAAGGCAGCAGGCGATTGGGGTAATTTTCTGTTCCCTTGGTTTAATCGGTTTGTCCCTTTAATTCATTCCACGGGGAATTTTGTTTCTCTGTTGAATGATTCAACAGGTTAAGCATGGAGTGGACTCTGTTAGCGCTTTATTTCTCTCCGAAACACTGTGATGTGATGTAAAGTTGTCTGTCTTACGGAGCGCTCCAGAAATGTGTCGTGTGTGTAAATGTTTGTGTTATGTCTCTGTGGATTTGTGTTAATTGAGAGAGAAAGTTGTGGCTGACGAGAATATGCAGCGGTGGTGGAACATTTTTTAATTATTTTTTAAATTCATTCTTTTGTTTCTGATCGGATGATTTGGAATTATTTCATATACATAAGCTAGAGCAGCTTTTCCAGTGCTTGCTTTTGGAGCAGAGAATGAAGAGTTTCCAGAGTTTCAACCGCCGCAAAAGAAAGATGCCTAAGAAACAAGGTTAGTATTCTTTTGTTGATTGCCCTGTTCTGTAGATGTTTAGTTGTTTATTTTAGAAAGACGAAATGGCACGACCTATTTATTTTCCTTGCTATTCTGATAACCACATTGCTAGGCGAAATGGCTTGGCCTATTTAAACAAAAGAAAAGAAATCTGGCCTATCTATACCCTTACCTTACAGATAGGTATTCCTTTCCTTTGTTCGATGACCCGAATGGTGGGCGATCCTTACCTTATCTTCCAACTAGGGGAATGGAGTGCTTATTTGTTCTTTCTTTAATCAACTATGGAACGGTTTTGTGTTGTTTATGTAACAATCGAGGATATGAGGGAGATAGGTTGTGGGAAGACCTCGGTTGATGCTTTGTGGAATAGCAGTGGGGAGACGAAGATTGCTGCTATGCTATGGTATGTGGATGGCAGAGGGTGGTGTGGTAAGACCCTCGTGGATGCTATGCGGCTGGTCCAATTATCTAGGGGAGATGGGAATTCGGTTATGTGTCTAGTTTTGTCTTTGAGCTTGGTCAGTGACTAAATACCAAGACTCTCGTCAGGGAATGCTCTAAATCCTGATGCTTCTTATGCTTTAGTAATTGCTCCGGGAGTATTCTATCATTAGTATTCTAACATTCTACCTTGGATTTTAATTGCGTGGAATCGTTTAATAAATATTCTCACAACGCCCATGGCTTTGGTTGGGTGCATAGTTTGAGAAATGAATTTATTGATTGGCTTTAATAGTTTTATGAATGAATTTGAGCATTATACATGTGTTAAGTGGGGTTAATTAGAGTGTCGGGTTTATGTTCGTTCGTCAATAGGAGCGAGTTGTTTTTTTTGGGGATAGTTAAGACTTACCCCTTTCGGTTGTGGTTGATTGTGCAATTCTAAAGCGACACCTCGGAAGAACCCCAGATATTGATTTAGATGTAGAGATGCGCGCTGGAAGATGGCAGTTCCAATTCTATTTTAGACGCAGCTTTCTGTTTAACGCAACAATTCAATGAATGTTTTGATTGGTTAAGAAAGCACAGCGGGTAAAATTAATTTTGATGGCCTTCCTTTTCTCCACACTCGTGCTGGTCTTATTATTGCTATTTACCATCAAAGAGTGTGCGTGTTGCATTAATATCGTTTCGTGAATGAACCATTATTAAGGAAGTCGGAAAAATCTGGAAACATCAACTCCCTCCCAACTGCTTTTAGCATCTGGAAACATCACGTGAATAATTCCTAAATAGGTTAGGTAGGCTTTTCAGTGAGCGTATTCTAAACAGAACGTACGATTTCAGGGACCACACGTACCAGATACCATTTCATGGGTAGGAACCAGATGTACCTTTTCATGGGTAAGAGCCCGATGTACACTTTCATCCCAGGACTATCATCCTTCACTTTCAGGACTCTTTGAGAATGCTATCTATAATTTTGTTTATACTTATCACCCGTTCATCGATGAAAAAAATCCTCATCCATTTGTGTGTTTCCATGTCTAGCGATTTTAACTTGTTGTGTGATGAAAATGCACTTGAAAATCATAAATTATATGTTCTTGAATCTGAGAAAGTGCACTTGAGATTCAGTTCTTTCTCCGGTAGATTTCGACTACTAATTAGGGGTGGTCTGTCGCAAAAGGATTTCTAACAAGACCACTCCAAAATTATATACATCGTTACTTTAGAAGCTTGCATAAAATCTTGGAAGCTTCTATATGATGGGAATCATTATAGATAGATCGATCTCCGTTGGTGGAACCCAATCCAAACATCTTTCTTTTTCTAATTGTAGTGCTTTGCTCCTCTTCCTTCTTCTCAACCAACCATGAAAGAAACCCATAGTCTATCACTGCGTCGGCTCTTGCCAACAAATTGAAACACCCTGAAACACCCTTTCTTTATCTTCATCACTACTTTAACCCTCTGCAGCTGTATCCACCTGTTACTTTAACCCTCTCTTTTTTCTCACCTCAAACCCGAGCAAGCATTGCTTGGTTGAATTTAGTCTTGAACAAATTCATCAAAGAATTTGTTTAAATCTATTCCATGGCAACTCAAACTCAAACTCAAGCCACCCTTATTCCTTCTTTCTATGTTTGCTTTAACATGAATCCAAGGCGGATATCAGAAGCCAAGAGCCCAAGGTGTTTACCTGCCAACCGAATGGAATCCTGACGTGAATTTGAATAAATATAAGTTTTGGGTACATTGGCAGAATCTTGTTCTTTCCTTCTCATTGAAGATCTATTAGCAGAAAACACATATTCTGTGTTGTTTTTAGAGTATTATGTTTCCAGGTTAGAGTGGGAAGGGCTTTAAATTCGCAGGAGTTGATTGTTTGTACTTGGCAAGGATTTGTGTCTGGGAAGCTTCAGATTCAAATAGAGAAGAACCCATAATTTCCTGCAAGGTTATTTTTTTTAATATTTGTTATAAGGCTTTTTTATTTCATGTTATTCTCACTGTTCCTGTAGTACAAAATTCAAAAATCAAATCTGGGAAAAATATGTGGAAAGTTTTTATTAGGAAAAATATCTAGGAAAAATGAAATTATGATAGATCATATGTAAGAGTGGGAAATAGGAATGTGATGATGATGGGGAGATAAAACAATCATACCACTTGATAATGATCTCCGTTTTAACGGTTTTAGGTGACAAAGATTATTTTTTCCTCTTTGTTATTAATGATTAAGTAGTTTTATCAATTTATTTATTTATTTTTATTGAAGTTTCAAATGTAACATTAGAGAAAAATATTTACCAAGAATTTGTATTGTTCATTTATAATTTCTAAAATAAATATGTATTTTGTCATTATATATTTTATTATATCGGGTTATTCATTATTTTATTTTATATTTTAATTTGAAAAAATATAACATTCAATTTTTGAGTATTAAAATTTTATATACACAGTGAACTTCTATTAATAAAAAATGAACAAAAGTAAGTTACCAAATGTATTTTTCTAATTTATTTTCAATATATAATTGTTAGATTTAATTATTATGATATTAAAATTTTAATAAATATATTATATTTGAAATCACTTACATAATTTATATTTATATTCATGTTTGTTTTTTTCTTTCATCACCTTTTCATGCAATATATATATATATATATATATAGTAATATATATATATATATAGATATATTATAATTTAATGGATTTTTTTTAATGAATTGTGCATTTAATTATGTTACAAGTTGTTAGGAAGGGTTGTATACTAACAATATCATTTCAATGTTGTATGTTGTAGAAAATTGATCAATACCAAAGTTGAAGGTGGATGGAAGACCTTATCTATTTTTGTGTTTTGTAATGTTGTAATTAGGGTAAAATATATATTTTTTCCTTTAGATGTGCGCATCAAAGAATGTACATGAACACAAACTACCATTAAGAAAAGGAGTAGGCTTTTTTTTTTGTTGGAGGGGAGTTCGACCCCTCCAAAAGGCTCTTAGGAAGGTTGAATGGTAACCCTCTTTTGAGTTGTGTTCCTTGTGCTCATGGTTTTCATGATCTTTAGTTTATAGTAACTCCAATATGTACAAACACAAATATATCTCTTTATTATCATAATAATTTATAAACATGTTTTAAACATCTTCCCAACATACACACAAATGGAAAAGTCACTTTTATTCACTTAAATCATTTAACATTTTTTCAATGTTTTAAACATCTTCCCCACATACTCACAAATAACAAAGCCACTCTTATTCACATAAATTACTTAACATTTTCTCAATTTTTTAAACAACTTCCCCACATACACACAAATGACAAAACCACTCTTATTCAACTAAATTATATAACATTTATAACCTAAATTTATTTATATTTTATAATTTATATTTTTCTTTTTTGGGTTTTGGATGATTGTCGTATTATAAAGTATTATGCAAAAAGTGAGGCTAGAGATTCAAGTCCCTTATAAAAGAAAAAAAGATAACATGATATTCATATAATAACATCACTTTGTAATAACACATATCAATTAATTATTTGATATTAAAATCAATACAATACAATAAATTTTATTATTTTTATTTCAAATTTTCATTAATTTTAATAATTTATAATTTTCTTTTTCATAATACTATAATTTAATAATGTGGAAAAAATGTTAATTCTAAAACGTTGTTAATCATAATCATTGTTTTAAAAAATAATAAGAAAATAAATACTTCTCAATTTTCATAACATACTAATTAACTTATAAAATAAATTTAATTGTCAACATCATAATATATATATTTAATCTTCATCATATGCATAAAATAATGTTAATTCTAAAATTTATAGTAAGTGTGATGTGTGAACATGTCACTTTGTGAGTCAATATGTGTAATGCTTGTGGATATGTGTATGTTTGTGTGCACCCTTGTTAGTTGTATGCATGTATTCATGTGAATGATTATGCCTCATTGGCAACGGATTGTGTGGGTGGTCATCTGTGGTTAGTCCCATGCCAATGATAGACCATTTTTTGAGTCATATACGCTGTCACGTTCATGTGGTTAACCGTGTTAGTAGAGATTTTACATCTCCAAACCAAGAGAAGCTTTCTATATAGTATTTTTCAATTTATTTGAAACATAACTTTAACTTCAAAACATTAAAATAGTTTTTTAATAATATTTAAATAGTAGTTTCATTATTTTCAAAACATATAAATATATAAATATTGTAACATAACAATAAAATAAATTGAAATATTCATCATTATTTGAAATTATATAT
>APFE030558673.1:48641-103981 GCA_000404065.3 Pinus taeda | reverse complement strand
TGAGGGACACAATGATGTGGATAGGGCAACTAGGTTCATTTAACATATCAAAGAGATCCACTAGGCAGTACAAGAACAACTGGAAAGGAGCCAAGCCAAATACAAGGCAAGGCATGACAAGCATCGGATGGAGCATAGTTTCCAACTTGGTGACCAAGTTTGGCTGTATATCAGCAAGGACAGGATGCAAGGTGAAGGTAAAAATATAAATCGTATCAGGTATGGACCCTTCCAGACACTTGAGAAGATTGGTGAGAATGATTTTCACCTTGATCTACCAGCTTACATGCACATCTACTCAGTCGTAAATGCAGATTGCTTGAGATTGTTTGAACCTTCACTAATTGAAGATCCCAAAGAGAAGATTCAATTTCCATCTATTGATGACCTGTTACCTGAATATCTTAATGAATTGTAGGAAGACACAGTTTTGGACAGGAAGGTGAGGACAACGTGCAGGGGAGCTGTTGAGTACCTCAGAGTGGATAGAGATTGGACAAGTGAGACAATTTTACCCTCACTTAGTCGATGCTTGAAAACCAAATTTTGGTGGTCCAAAAGCTTTTTCAGTGGGAAGGCTATGATCCGAATTGGATCCATGAAAATTATTAAAGTTCTATGACTGTATCAAATCAAGAAAAACTTCAAAAACTTGTGAATAAAGAGCTATCAGGAAGACCTCTGAACAGTGGCAATTTGTATCCAGTAAGGAACGATGAGGACCTCGGTCAAAGTGCGCTGACCAAGGCCCATGGAGACCGTGCAGGACATAAACTAGCAGTTAGGAAGTCTGGATTGGAAAACGGAGGTGCTAATTGCGCATTGCTAGGCAAAAACCCTTGAAATGGAAAGGCCCCAAGCGCTCCGTCACTAGGAAAAGCCAAAAATTGTGGGAAAATAACTAAAGCAAAAGGCGGACCCTGCACTCCAAAATTGGCAGAATATCGGAGGCATGTTGGGTGGTAAGTGGATTTGGCAGGAGAACGAGCGATTCTATACATTGCACAACACGTATCTAGCGGATGAGAGAGAAAATTACCTCTCATCGTGGGCTAACGGTCAAGCAAGTCATCTGCACGATAAGAGCGAACAACGTAGGATCTGGGGGCTCTAGATTTGATGGCGGTGATTGCACCCAATGAGTGGCCGGATCTAGAGGGAGAATTAAGTTGCAGAGTATAAAAGTTTGAAGTCCAATTTGACTGCTGCATTGGTGGATGAATCATTACACAGCATAACCGAAATACCAAACCGTTTGAGGAAGAGCTAGCGTAGTTCGTGAGAGGACAAGTGGCCAATTCCTTGTGAGACGTTACACAGTGGTGATGATGCAGAGGCAGGGAAATCCAAGCGAACAACAGCAAACGATCTGAAGGGATGGAAGAGGAAGTGAACAGTCATGAGACAAATTGGCTTTAAGCCATGAACAGATAGAGATAGAGACAAGGAGAGCCTGAAGCGAGAGCAAAGCAAGCATTGTAAGAAAGAAGGAGACAGTGAGGTAGAGAGAAAAAACAGAGAATAAGCAAGAAGTAGAAAGCAGAGAGTCGAGCTAACCTGCAGAGTAAGGTAGCATCGAGAAGACAGAAGGCTTGAGAGGTTCAAGCAATCCCTGAGAGGATATCTGTCGGGCACTGGGTACCAAATTGGACTCATCCCATTCCAGACCAGTTGAGGCGAGGCTTAGTAAGGAAGAGTCTGTGCACTCTAGTGGCTTGGGGAATCCAAGAACCACCCTGCAAAGCATCATCTGTTTCATGAGACTCAAATTGAGCTACTCATTGTAAAAACTC
Source organism: Pinus taeda (assembly GCA_000404065.3). Lineage (NCBI taxonomy): Eukaryota > Viridiplantae > Streptophyta > Pinopsida > Pinales > Pinaceae > Pinus > Pinus taeda. The sequence goes on along the minus strand of APFE030558673.1, from coordinate 102,188 downwards.
CACTTTAAAGACACAATAAGGGAAGTCCATCACTGAAAGCTGGACCGGAGACGTAGCCCAGGAGGATTGGGTGAAATCCTTGTTAATTTGTTGTGTTCTTGTATTTGCTTACTGTGTTTCTCTTACTGTTTTCCATTTTCCAGTGTCTGTGTATTTTTCAATCTGATCTATCTGTTGCCTAAGATAATATAGACACACACCAGCATGAGTCTGTAATACCTTCATTCATTAATTTATTAACTAAGATCACTCACAAGTGATTTTCATATCAACATCACTCGTTACCAAACCTTTGTACATACTGACCATGTTGTTATTAAATATTTGATGAACAAGTTTCATGTGAATGCTCATATTATTAGGTGGTTTCTTTTGTTACAATGGTTTGATTTAACTATCATTGATAAGACTGGTAGATAAAATGTAGTTGTGGATTTTTTGTCTAGATTGGCTTTTCCTGCAGGTGAGGAAGGAATGGTTGAAGACCAACTACCAGATGAGAATTTATTCACTATTTCAATTCTATCTTAGTGTTTTGTTGATATAGGAAAATAATTAGTAACTTCACAGTTCCCTCCAAATCTGTCCTCCAAGGAAAAGAGCAGTATTATAAGGAAAAGTGCCCCATTCACTTGGATTGGGGGAAAAATCTTCAAGCTAGGCCCATATAAAATTCTGAGAAGATGTGTTAGGGAGGAGGAAGTTTTTGAAATCCTTTTGGCATGTCATGATGGACCTTGTGGAGGCCACTTTGCAGCTAAAAGGACATCCTTCAAGATACTACAAGTTGGCTACTATTGGCCCACTCTCCACTAAGATGCAAGAAGATATACCAGTCGATGTAACTGGTGCAAAAGAATCAGGAAATCTACTCCCAAGGATGAAATGCCTTTGAAACCTCAAGTGAATTTTGAGCCATTTGACAAGTGCGGCATGGATTTCATTGGGCCCATTGATCCACCATAAGGACATAAAAAGTACATCATTATGTGCAATGACTACTTGACAAAGTGGGCTGAAACCAAGGCTGTCAATGTAGCCATAGAAGAGGAAGTGATTGAGTTCTTGAAGGAAAAGGTTTTTAAAAAGTTTGGATACCCTAGAGAGCTCGTCACTGATCAGGGAACTCAATTCACCTCACACATGATTGATAATTTGTTAAGGCAGCATAAGATCAAACACATGAAATCAATTCCTTACCACCCTCAAGCCAATGGACAAGTAGAAGTTACCGACGGAGAATTGGAAAGAATTTTCACAAAGGTGGCGAGCAGAAGAAGGAAGGATTGGGTTGACAGACTACATGAGGCCACTTGGGCATACAATTCAACTTGGAAGACAACCAATGGCTTCACCCATTATGATTTGGTCTATGGGAAGAAAGCTTTGCTCTCCATTGAGTTTGAGTACAACACTTTAATAATGGTAACCCAATTGGAATTGGATGTTACAAGGTAATAATAAGAGAGGCTACTCTAACTTAATGGGTTAGATGAATTCAGGATGCAGGTCCTCCTACACACAAAGGTGACTCAAGTATAAATAAAGGTTTGACATGAAAGAAATATCAAATACAAATTGTTTCAAGAAGGTGATTAGGATTTGCTATATGACTCTAGGTTCAAGCATTTCAAAAGAAAATTGATGACTAGATGGTTGGGCTCATATGTGGTAGAAAAGTGCCATGATAATGGGGCTTTTCAGATAAGAACCATTGATGAAGAAGGTATTCCCTTGCTTGTCAATGTATATAAATTGAAAGCCTACAAAAAGCCTCTATTAAAGGAAGAGTTCATCAGTAGTATCAGTAAGACAGTGATGGTGATTGGAGGAGTCTCAACTTCCACCTCACCAAATTCTTAAAGTTTGTTTAATTGTTGAAAAAAAAGGGACAACAAGAGACCTAGATGAAAACCTCCTTGATGCACCTAAGGCCCACTTTTGGGTTGAAAACCCCCTTGAGGCAGCCCAAGAGTAAAAAAATAACAAAATAAAATAAAATATCCCTAGGTGAAAACCTCCCTTGAGGCACCTAGTGTGGGAAAACCGGTCAGAAACCTCCTTTGAGGCAACTTGGTTGTCTTTCAAAAAAAAGAGAGAGAGAGAAAAACAAAAAAACGTAATGGCAGGGACCTCAAACCTGCCCACTCATAGCAGTTCTTGGTTTTTGCAGGTTTTCATGGAAATGATGGACACCAAGTTTAGAGGGCAGCAAGCCATGCAAAATGTAGAAATTCTAACTGTAGATTAACCTAATAATGAAATATAACTAAGGAAAAATACTTTAATCTACTTCTACAATCAAACTTGCAGAAGCTTAATAGATTTGAACAAGATCAAGCAGAACACATATAACCAGAAGAAGAATCAATGTGCATGAAACATAGAAGAATACTCAAGAGAAAGCCTCAACTAAAAACCCCACTATATGTATTATCATACAAGTGGAAATATATCAGGATTACACAAAGCTTTAGCTCTCACAACTAGCCAACTCTTAGTACAATCCCTCACAGATGCTCATAGACAAAATAGATTGCTCATATGCCTTCTCCTCTGCCCTCCAAGTTCCTATTTCCTTGCACTGCTTCTCCTGGGTGATCTTGCTATTACCAAGTGTAACACTGATCACTCACATTGATCTCACACGCTGTAAAACTAATCAATACTCAAGGAGTGAATTCCTTCTGCATGCAAGAGTTTTCCTTATAGGAAAATTCATATGACTGATAGTACAATGTCCCTGTCTTTAATCTCAACTAGGTCTTTCTCAAAATAGGCATGCATGAGTTACTGATGAGATAATCTTCAGTTATCTGGAGTACACTAGTTGGATGCATGCATGCATTAACTGAATGAACTCACAATTAGTTCGTCAAACAGTTTGGAACTAATTTAACTAGACTTAACTCAGTAAACTAAGCTAACTAATTACAACTAAAATATAACTCATCCTTATCTTCTTAATTTAAGGGATAACTTTTGCATGACTTCAGAAAGATTTCTAGCTTGAATTTATCCAACTAATTAACTCAAGATGAATTAATTAATTATTTTTCAAGTAGCTTGTGAGACTAAATTCGAATTTTAATTCTCAATTTTAATTCAAGGACAAATTAAAATTGGAATATTCTTGTTGCCACATTTCAACACTCCATCTCAAAAAGAAAGGATTATCTTCCACCTCTATCCTATCTCTATGGAACTCGAATTTACACTTTGACAATGCCTTTGTCAAAATGTCAACATCTTGATCCTCTGTCAAAATATACTGCAACAACATGATCCTCCTCGCTACATAGTCTCTGAGATGTTGTAACTGGATATCGATGTGCTTGGACCTATCATAAAATACTGGATTCACAGAGAGTTTGATACAACTCTGATTATCACAATAGATCACAGTTGGATCCATCCTCTGATCAAACAAACCAACTAGAATTTTCTGCATCTAGATGGCCTCACATGCTGCCTGGCTTGTAGCCACGTATTCATCCTCTAGCGAGCTAAGTGAAACCAACCTCTGTTTCCTACTATACCAAGAAACTACAACTGAACCAAGGTTGAAAATCCCTCCTGATGTGCTCAATCTAATGGACTCCCTACCCAATCTGCATCTGTGAAGCCCTGTAGCTTCACTCCCTTTGTCCGTCTATACCATAATCCATACTGAGATGTGCCTCTGAGGTATCTCAATACATGCTTTTCCACCTTCCAAAATATCTTGGTAGGCTGAACCATAGCTTGACTTAGCTGGTTCACAACATAGCACAAATCTAGTCATTTGTTCACTAAGTACATCAGTGAACCCACAAGCTCCCTGTACATAGTAGTCTCTACTACTTCTCCTAAAGTAGCATCCTCCTTCCTCCAGTTATCTTTTAGAGGAGTTTGCATGGGCTTGCACTTCTCCATGTGGAATCTATTGAGTATCTTGTTGGCATACTTGTTACACAATATTTTGTCACCGACCCAGCATCCCCTGATCTTGGATAGAGTTGGTCCTTGAATGACATCTGCTCTTTGTCATATACCAAAATATGTGTCCAAATCTTCTATATTACTCAAGAAGATTGCCTAAGCTCACTAATCCTAAAGTTGACCCTTTTTAACCCATGTTTCAATATTGTCGTAGGTCATCAGTATCATGCCTGCGACGATAGCCCAGAATGCACTAACGCCTCAAAATGTCATCTCTGAGTCTCAGTGTTTGACTTGCAATGACCTAGATATGGCGAATTAATTCAAACATAATACTTTTGGGTGGTTCTCGAGCTGGTTGTTGGGTTAAAGAAGTTCGCCTCTCCTCATTTGAGATGGTGGTTCCATCTTTTGAGCAACCTCCCATGAAGATAAGCTTCATCTCCCCTCATTTATGGAGGCTTCTCCTCTTATAAAAGCATCCTCCATGACTATGATCAGCTGGTTTTTGGGAGTGCTAGTTCTTAGTTAGCTAGTTCTTGGTTTGTTGGATTGCTGATAGCATAGCAATAGCTTGTGAGATATGAGAATAGCCTTTCATGTTGTGGATTGATAGTTTGAAATGGTTTTGTAAGAAGGAAGCCTTGTTGTGATTGCCTTAGTTTCATACTTGTGCTTTTGGGTGAGAGAGAGTCATCAGCCTTTCTGGGAGACCTTTGAGAGTGAATTCTTATGGAGACATACTGATCGGACCTGTTATCACAAAACTCGACCTTGATAGGCTGCTAACTAGGAATACCTTGAGTAACTATTTCAAACCAACTTTTGGCTAAGGCTTAGCCTCCTCAACCTGAGAGGGCTCTCTCACTAGGTTAAAGATTTTAACTAAAGATTAGATGGCTAACTCTATGAAAAATAAGTGAAGAAATATAATTGGTTGAACACAGTTGATAAACATTCATTGGGCTTATGGAGTCAGAAAATGTTTCAGTATCACAACAAAATTAGCTTTACATGGAAGTGAGGGCATCAAGAGTTCAATATATCAGTAACACATAACAATATGTAGGAAACACAGTCTACAAATACATGAAGGAAGTTAGAGCATTGTTAATGAGTTCTAAGTAACATGCATTCATACCATTGCAACTGAGGAAATGAGGACAACCATAAGACAATCAAACATTAAACTCTCTTCTAAATCCTGAGTAATAAAGCCAAATCACTGTATTACATAAAAAAACATAGTCTTTCACAATAACACAGTATGAGGGTTCTTTTGAGAAATTTCCAACCCTTGGTGCATTACACCTCTTGTCATATATAGATTCAATTAAAATCTTGGATTCGTTCCTCAAACATGAGGGGAATTCAAATTTTACTTGACCTGATGCCTATTGATGCTTAAAACAAACTATTAATTACAACTAGCTATTAACTAATAGTCCTAGAGTCCTAATACAACTAGGAGTGTAACTCCTTATTATGCTAGCAAAAACCTAGGATGTGGAATAAATTCAGTTTTTGATAGCTTCTCCTTCTTAACTTCGAACTCGGTGATGTCAATAACCCCCCAGCTGGCCTTCAATAGCTTCTCTTTCATCTGCCCTGAAAACTAGGAAAATTGTCCCCTGCTCTGTTTTGCCTGAAAAATAGGTGTTGGGACAAAGTTTTTTTCTCCTCATCAAAAATGTATTTTGTAAAACTGAAGGAGGCTTTTGGAGACCACTATGTTCTAAACAAAAACCTCTCTTGGTGTTTCACAATACCTTTCCTGCTGCCCAAAAACGGTCTTTGAATATTAGGTGTAAACTGGGAAATTCTAATTTCTGAAAAAACGACACCTACAACAATTTCATAGCGCAAGTTGGGTCATCCATTTCGCCCAGATCATAATGAATTTGAAGAAATTGAAATATTTTTTGTAGATAGGTATGTTATGAAGAAGAATCTCTTTCATTTTTCCAAAATATGCTTTCAGTTACTCAAGAGACCTCCTGGAAGTTGACTACTTAAAAGAATTTTTCTGCTCAAAAAGGTTGCTTCAGTGATTTCGTAGTGCAAAACTTTGTTCTTGCAGAAATTTTTCATTTTGTGAATTTTCTCTTTACTTGGGCTTTAAACCTTCTCAAATTCCCTCCTCATATTCTCCAGCAGCATCCTCTTTCAAGAAATATCCCCTTCTTTCCTTTGAAGATTGATCAAAAAGAGCAAAATTGCACCTACAACAGTTTTGTAGCGTGCTACGAAATTGCTGTGTGAATCAAAATACACATTTTTTTCTCAAAGTTGTCCTTCTTGGGATTTCTTCATAGCTTCACCTTATGCCAATAGGCTACATATATATTTGACATTATCCATCCATAAAAAACTTCAAAAGTAATGTCCTAATCAAAATTGTGTTAAGGCTCCATCACTTACTGTCTGGTTCATTTGTGTTGAGGTTGTCCTCCAGATTTGCTTAGTTGAATCTTCAGGTCCTCAATTTGCCTTTTCATCACTCTGATATTGGTTCTAAGCCTGTCATTACTCCATATGATGTATCTTTCCTCTTTAATGGCAGGGATGTATGCATGAGAGTAAGTTGGCAAATGAGTCTTTGACATAACTCCTGGGGACTACTTTAGTTAAATATGAGTCTATAAATTCGGGCTTCAGCAATATCTTAAAAGGTGCCATTTCAAATTTGAAGTTCTTAAACCATCTCTCTTGGCCTCTAGGAATCTTTGTGACTGCAGAAATGACCAAAGGAGAAACGGGTAATTCTAGCACTCCAACCTTTGAATTTAAACCTGTGAAATTAAAAGTAAAATCCTTGGTTACTTGATTGTGACCTCCGTGAAGTTTTTCACAGAACCTCTAGTATCCCAGCTGTTTGAATGATTCTTCAACCTCTCTATTCTTCATTAGAACATCTAAGACTTTAGGCTCAGCTCTCAAACACCGGCCTGATCTATGGTTCTTCTTTTCTTCAGACATTTATGTGAAATCCCTGTAAATGAGACTTGGAAAAACTTGCCTTGTTTTAGTTTGAACACTGCCTCGCTTGAGTTGAAATGGAGAACTGCCTCTCTTGAGCCTTCAGAGAAATCTGATGTATGCTGAACCTGAGCTTGCCAAGTGCTTCTTATGCATGAGGGAACACGAAAATGACCAAGACCAATTCACCCTTACCTTTTCTTTTTTGAAATTTGAAAAGAGTGCGTACAAAGAGCCCTAACGAATCTAATGGTCAAAGTGAATGGTTGCATGTGATAGGTAAGGTTCATGGACTAACACCTAATGATGAAACATTAATGAATTCACGTTAATTTGACAACTAGACTCAATTTGAGACGAATCCCCGACTTCGTAGCACATCCATTGCAAATTTTGGTTTTGCATTAGGAAAACTCCTAACTATGAATCCTCAATTTCATAGCGCATGTAGTGTATTTTCTAAGTTTTGCACTATGAAAACTCCTAGGAAATTTCGTAGCGCATGTCAATTTTGAAACAACCTAACACATGACACTTTTGAAATAATGTGGGATCTATGATAGGAGAAATAAGGTTGTTGACCTTTATTTAATAATGGAAACAAGACTCCAACTCTATGATTTAGACTCTAAAACAAAAACAATAAAAAATGACTTGACCACGTTTAACATAAAAACTTTGGAACCATGCGGGGTGTCCAAAATTTTAAAATTTTTTACGGTGATAATAGGACCCTTCAAGGAAGCTTTCGATGTCAAGGTGTAGTTGTAAGCTTCACTGTTGTTTATATTAATACAATCAATGGTTATTTCCTATATCATGTATGAAATATATGTTAATAGCTTATGGTTCCTTGACTCTATAAGTAGATAGTTCATTTTTGTGCTCTATTATGTGTTTTGTTGTTTTCATATGTTGTTTTAGGTGAATCATTCATTAAGGAGAAGAAAGTGATAGTTGAAGCGATGTGACGAAGACTTCATCAAACACTAGCATAAGGTAGGCCTCTTCAACAATAACTATTTAAGGAATTAGTTATTGTCTTTGTCTTGTTGTGGCTAGACCCACTCTAGGGCTATAGGGGTTGTCTCTGTCCATAGAGGGAACTTCCCTGCATCACAAGTTGGCGACATAATAATAATTAGGAGATATATATTTTAAAACCCAAAAAATTACAAAAGATTTGTCTGTCAAACTAAGTATCTTACCTCTCTCGTCCCACAGTTTTCCAGGAAGAAGCAACATGTTTGGATCACCGCTGAAGTCCATCCTAGCGTATGACCAATCCTCAACTATGACTTGTTGACGGTTCATCCATTCAACAAATTATAGACCCCATGATACAGGCTATCCACCACCTCCTTGCGGCATCAAAAGAGCCCAACAAGTAATCCTTGTCTGTCATGGTCCCGACCATCCCAGTGTCACATCCTGTCTTTAGAGGATTGGTACTCGTTCCAGCATGAGCGGTATCAAGATTAAACCATAGCCAAACTATTACATCTCACCCTGATGGCACTTGGTCATTTGTCTCTTTATATTGAGAGACACGGCCTCGGCCCAGTTAAACATAGTAGGATTCAAGCAGTCTTGGGCTAATCATAGTTGAGTCTTGTTCGCCTCATGCTGGGCTTGGGAGACAGTTGCTCTAGTAATGGTGAACAACAATACCTACAGCGACAAATCATTAATAGTGGAAATCTACAGCTTTCCACTTGTTGATGATTTTCGTGCTCCTGGGGGGGGACACCCTTGCAATAAGTGTGTCCAAAGAGTCTCCAGTAACCCACATTCCCACCATGCGGGGCATCTCTCCTCTCCTTGAAAACCTAGTCAAAAAGTAGATATCCATGGCATCAAACTCAATTTCTTTCGTGCAGATTATGAATTTGCCTTGTGTTGGATTCCATGCTCGGATCAAATACTCTAAGAGATCCATTTGTGCTCTTAGAAGTGGTGTCAGGGAGAATTTTAACAACCCACAGTGTGAGTAAATAGATATTTTACCAAAGTGTTCCTTTTATAACCTTTTTTTCAAAACTTAGGGTTTTCATTAGGGTTTTGAATTAGGGTTTTGATCTATATTTGCATATTTTTGTGAGACAAATCTTATGCTTGAGTTTTTCTTGTGCATCAATAGGTGTTTCGAACATTGGTGATGATCGATCCATGAATTATATACTCAGTAAATACCGAAAAGTCCTTTCTGAGCCAACTTTAAGCTCTTTTCTAACTCTTGAAACATGAAAAGGTTATCAAGCCCTTGTCGTTTTGAGCTCGTTAATGGTTGTGAAATGTCCTGCATCCAGTAAGTTTTTTACTTTTTTGGATTGGAGGCACTGTTTACAAAAAGTACTCCTTGATTGCAATGGTTAAGCGATTTTCTCCAGTATTGTTTTCTACCTTTTCGGGTTCGAGAGACATAAACATATGAAAAGGGCCCATTTGGAGTTTTCTTTTTTGTGCCTTTTTCAAAATTTCTAAATATGAAAAAGACTCCAAGTTTTACCTATGTCGGACTCGTTAAACCCTGACAACATTGGACTCGTCGCCATGATGACACCCAAGCTTCTCCTCCATAGGGCTCATTAAAATATCACTGGGTTGGATTTGTCCGAAGGACAAAATTATATTTCAAGCATATGCTATCCCCTTCAAGCTTGTGTTTCAAAAATAATTGGGGTACTTGCCACCAATGGTGGGGAAAAATTTGTAAATATTTTGTTGATTACCTACAGTAGCTTGTCGCTCTTGAACATCGACACTCTTTTTCTTCTCACTGGGTTTGGGATATCCTCACTTTGTCATTTGCCTTCCAGGATTTTGGGTTCTTCATTTTGCCTCATTCCATTCAATCCCTACTATCTCCGCATGACCGTCGATCCCTTGGTATCAAAATGCTGCCGCATTCCAGAGTCGTGTCGCCAATATGTTCAAGAGCTTAATCCTTCTATAGTGTGCACCCTTACATCCTCCTCTGATTCTCTGTTTCATCCATCTTCATCTTGTTCCTTTGTCTTGCATCGTTGATGTGGGAAACATTATGGCCCTCCTGCGATGGATCGCTTCATGTCAACATCAACTCATTATCCAAGAAGTTGATCTAGAGACTCCTTCCAGGTACCTTGGAGCTTGCATGTCTCAATGGAAAGTTCTTCACATTCAACGACAGGCTTGCATCATTTGTCTTCGATCAGATGATTCCGCAAGTGTTCAAATCCAAATCGTTCTTCACACTTTGTGGATTGTACCAACAATACCTTGAGAACCATTGACATTACTAGTGGTTTCTCTCGCACTTGTTAATGGTGCACATCATTGGTTGGTAATCAAGTGATTTTCTAGTATGCTCGACTTCAACACATTTATTCGCATATTAGAAATTGTACGATGGATAGGTCAGGATTCAATACCCTGGCCTCAGATTACACAAGTCCAGGTTGTGTGGATTATTTATACATGACTCTTTTGATTGGATGGCTATGACCATGCCCCAGTCTTTCTGGATGGTTGCGACCATACCTGTTTTTTCATATGGACTTTTCGACTGGATGGTTGTGCCCATACCTCGACTACATGTACCTCTTTCAATATCAAATATATCAGTTGTACTTACATCTACAAGTTCTCTGTGATGTTGTTCTGGTTCAGTTATGGTTTCGTAAAGCATTTCACCCCTCCCACTCTCTCAGCCTCCATGCTTTAGGGGGCATCTGTTACACAATATTTTGTCACTGACCCCACATCCCCTGATCCTGGATGGAGTCGGTCCCTGAATGACATCTGCTCTTTGTCATATACCAAAATATGTGTCCGAATCTTCCATACTACTCAAGAAGATTGCCTAAGCTCATTAATCCTAAAGTTGACCCATTTTTACCCATGTTTCAAGATCGTTGTAGGTCATCAGTATGCTACCTATGAAGATAGCCCAAAATGCACTAATGCCTCATGATGTTATCTCTGAGTCTTAATGTTTGACCTGTGACGACCTAGATATGGCGAATTAGTTCAAACATAATACTTTTGGGTGGTTCTAGAGCTAGTTGTTGGGTCAAAAAAGTTTGCCTCTCCTTATTTGAGATGGTGGTTCTGCCTTTTGAGTAACCTCCCATGAAGATAAGCTTCCTCTCCCCTCATTTATGGAGGCTCCTCCTCTTATAAAAGCATCCCCCATGACTATGATCAACTAGTTTTTTGGAGTGCTAGTTCTTGGTTTGTTGGATTGATGATAGCATAGCAATAGCTTGTGAGATATGAGAATAGCCTTTCATGTTGTGGATTGATAGTGTGAAATGGTTTTGTAAGAAGGAGGCCTTGTTGTGATTTCCTTAGTTTCATACTTGTGCTTTTGGGTGAGAGAGAGTCATCAGCCTTTATAGGAGACCTTTGAGAGTGGATGCTTATGGAGACATAATGATCGGACCCTTCAAAAAAGTTTGCAACGTCAAGGCATGGTTGTAAGCTTTATTGTTGTTTATATTAATACAATCAATGGTTATTTCCTATATCATGTATGAAATATATTTTGATAGCTTATGGTTCCTTGACTCTATAAGTAGATAGTTCATTGTTGTGCTCTATTATGTGTTTTTCCATTTTCATGTGTTGTTTCAGGTGAATCATTCATTAAGGAGAAGAAAGCGATAGTCGAAGCGACGTGATGAAGACTTCATCGAACACCGACATAAGGTAGGCCTCTTCAACAATAACTATTTAATGAATTAGCTATTGTCTTTGTCTTGCTGTGACTAGACCCACTCTAGGGCTAGAGGGGTTGTCTCTATCTGCGGAGGGAACTTACGTGCATCACACTTGCCCTGAGACACAAACAACTCCCCATCTTTCTGTCACACTTCCATGCCAAGGAAGTAATGCATGAGACCCATGCCTTTCATCTCGAATTCTCTTTCAAGGTCCTCTTTGCAAGGCATGATCAACTAATCATGACTTGTCAAAATGAGATCATAAACATAAAGTACAATGATCAACTGCTTACCTTTCACCATGATGTGGTACAAGTTCGCATCTGCTTCACTCTTTGTGAAGGCCAACCTGGTGAAGTAGTTTTCTATCCTGGTGTACCAAGCACGAGGTGCTTACTTCAGCTCGTACAAAGCTCTCTTGAGTCGGTACACATGCGACTCACGATCGAAGGTCTTAAAACCTTCCATCTGCTCTATGTACACCTCTTCCTCAATATTGCCATTGAGGAATATAGTCTTCACATCCATCTGATGGATCTTCTAACCCATTTGTGCTGATAGTGCCAACATCGATTTGATAGATGAGTACCTTGATATAGGAGAAAAATTCTCATCATAGTCAATCCCCTCGACCTTTGAGAAACCATGGTGTTATAGAAATTTTTGGGCACTTCAACCCCAAACATAAATGTCCATAAACTGAGGACTCCTAAGTCCCTAAAGGTGTTGCTTCACTACCTAAAGGAACAAGGTCAACTGATTACATCACCTCCCAGAAGTTCTCCACTGAAAACTGCTCATAAATGGTCAAAACTGGACCCTACTGAAAGCTCAATGCAGAGGATGCGATGAATATCACCTTACCAACGTACAGGGTGTGATGCATACTGATTTTCTCTTCTGTAGGGTGCGATGGTCGGGAATGGACAAATGGCAGGGACAAAAATGCAAGGTGGAAGATCATGGAATCTTCCAGAAGCTTCCCCTCTAACACTTGCCACTCCATTTTTGACCAGGGATGAGTAAGAGATCATCATTCTCAAAAGTGGAAGCAGAACTATCAGAGAGAAGACACTAATCAAATCCAAAAGATGACTCACGTCTCTGTAACATCTATATATGGATCCTCATCACAGAGATCCAGAGGCTGGAATTTTGTATCTTATAGAGAAGTGTTGTTGGTATTCTAGTGTACATTCACAGTGTTGGGTGATCTAGCTTTGCTTGAGGTGAAGAAGGGCTTCTTAGCTGGAGGATGATGTTGGGTCGGAGCACATGGTTGTAATCTTCTTACTACTTCTCATCTGAATAAAGCTATTCTTGTTTCCTTCCATATTCTTGTGTACTTGTTTATATATGCATGTATATGGTTAATACACATCTGATCCTGTATTATTTATGAATTTAGATCCTTGTTTCTTGCATAGTAGTATGCTGATGTGATTCCACAGGTCCTTGTGAAGCAGGGCAGACAAAGAAGAAGCGGCGAAATTCTATCAAGAAGGAGAGGAAATCGAGCGCAAGACTCAGGTTGGCCCTCTTGGTTCTCCTCTCGTATATTTTCATAAAAGGAAACAATAGTAGACTTTGATTTTTTGTTTCTAAGATAGCCACCCATCTTAGTGGGAATAACAGCATCCGAGTGGACACTATTCCCGTGTAACACACGGGTAACAAATCTTTCCTTATTCTTCTCCACACTACCATCAACAACTTGCTTTACCCTGTAAAGCCAATGGGAACTCACAACTGACTTGTTCTCTGGTCTTGGAACCACATCCCAAACACTGTTATGAACTATGGATTCATACTCCTCCACCATAGCATCAACCCATATCGACTGTTGCATTTCTTCCTCAAAGGAAGATGGCTCAGTCTCGACACATTCCTAAACAAGGGCCATGTATCCAGTGTACCTCTCAAGTGACCTCCTTTGTCTGCATTGAGAAGATGGTTCTCCCACATTCTCTCTTGCATCTGACAACAATCTATCATCTTCTCTTGTGTGCTTCCATCCATCTCTGGAAGACTCTGCTTGAGTGGATGTCTCCACTCTTGGATCCTCTGCATGTGGTTGCTTCACATTAGTTTGAGGCTCCTCCTCCTTAGGAATCAAAATTTCCTCCACAACCTCTAGTTGGAGCTCCCTCTCAAGGGAAACTCGCATGGCCTTCTGACTGTCCTCCAACTAGTAGGCAGATACATCCGATAGTTGTGGGGTGTATCAGCGTACCCCAGAAGTATCCCCAACTTTGTTGTCGGCTAAATCTTCTTCCGTGCATCCTTTGTCACATGGGAATATACCGATGAGCCAAAGATCCTGAAGTGACCCACATATGGTCTCTTACTGGAGAAAGCTTCCTATGGTGTCTTCATCCCAAGTATGCGATGCGGGCTTCTATTCTACAAATAGACCGTTGTGTTTCATGCCTTAGCCCACAAATGAAGTGGTAGGCCTTGGTCATGTAGCATCGCCCGAGCTGCCCCTACAATCGTTCTGTTCTTCCTTTCAGCCACCCCATTCTTCTGTGGGTTATGAAGTGTCATCAACTTTGTTTAATTCCTTCTGCTACACAAAATTCCTTAAACTCTTGAGAAACATATTCTCCACCATTGTCGCTTCTCAAGGCCTTGATCTTCTTCCCTGACTCTTTCTCGAACAAAGCTTTGAACTCACAAAACTTTGACAAGGCTTGGTCCTTCTTTTGCATGAAATAAATCCAACATTTATGAGAAAAATAATCAATGAAAATCACATAATACCTTTTTCTTTGCAATGGATTCCATTGAGAATGGTCCACACACATCAGTATGAAATCGCTCTAAGATTTCTTCTGCTCGACTGTCTCGATCATGAAAGGAAGACTTGGTGTACTTTCCCAAGGTACAACCTTTTCATGTGTCAACTCACTCAAGTTTACCTTTGGGAAGTCCTGTAGATATCTACTGCATTACTTTCAAGGCCCCATGATGCAAATGACCTAACTGCCTGTGCCATAACTCGCTAATGTCTTCATTTTGCACCAATTCTGCTTTCAAACTCAATGATTCACAATCATCTACCTCTATTTTATAGAGATTCTTCACCCGAATCCCAATCTTCTTGGTCTGACCTGTGGCTATGTGTCTTAGGAACGCCTTTCCTTTACTGAAGACAACATCGTAGCCTTTGTCCTCCAACATCGCGACCGATACCAAGTTCTTCTTTAGTCTAGGCACATACTTCACATTTGTTAAGGTGAGAGGAGCTCCATGCTCCCTCTGAAAAGCAACCGTGCCCACTTCTAAAACACTGTAATTTCCGTCGTCACCCATCTCTATGCGCATCTCGAGGTCTTTCTCCTCCAAGGTACTAAATAAACTTTTATCTCTGATCGTGTCGAATGAGGCTCCACTGCCAAGATACCAAACACAACCCACCATCGATGACACCATGCATGCAATGAGGGTAAAGTACATTTTGAACTAAGAGGCTAATGCCTCACCTTTCGATCCTTTTGAGGATCCCTTCTTAGACTTCTTTGATGGGAAATTAGTTGCATAATGTCCCATCTCATGACAATTAAAGCATCTTACTTTAGACTTGTCAACCTTCTTCCCTCCATGAGAAGAATTCGATTTGGAATGGGAAGCCTTCCCCTTCCTTTTCCTTGCCTATACTTGCTAAGGCCAGATTTTCTTCATCATCATTCTTGGATGAAGAACCATCTAGTATACTCCTCCTGATCTCTTTCTACATCAGATCTGACCACAATCATTCCCAATCTGATAGTTTCTCCCTTCCATTCACAAAGTCTTGGTAGCTATTTCAACAATTTGGAAAACCAAGGAGATGGAGGCTCACCATATCATCATTGGCAGTAGTTATTCCCACACTACCAAGCTCATCTCTAATGGTCGTGAGCTTGTTCTGATATGTGGAAATAGTATCGCCTTTCTCCATCTTGATTTTCCGAAGCTTATCCTTGAGCTCCAATTTCCTCTGGTTGCTACTGTTATGGTAGATGTCCTTCAATGTCTTCCACATTGAAAACAAAGTATCCTTCCCATGGAGACTCGAGGCACTATGGTCTCGAACTCCCTCTAGGATGATTCATCTCGCCTTTTCCACACACTTCTTCCATTCAACCAATTCTTGTGCATTAGCTGCAGCTGGATTTCAGATTCCTTGATCAATGAAATCCTTCAAGCCATTGTCTTCTAATACAACTTCCATTCTATCTTTCCATGCTATGTAATTTGAGCTTCCTTCTAAGGCATACTCAAGTCTCAAGCCATAGAACACCATTGACCAACTTGAAGTATGAGATGAATTCAATTTGTACCTACAACCCGAACTTCAAACTTCGAATTTTTTGATACCATGTAGAAATTCTCACCGTAGATTAACCTGATAATGCAATATAACTAAAGCAAAATACTTCAATTTACTTCTACAATCAAACTTATGGAAGCTTAATAGATTTGAGCAACATCAAGCGGAAAACATATAACCAGAAGAAGAATCAATGCACATGAAACACAGAAGAATACTCAGGGGAAAGCCTCATCTAAAAACCCCACTATTTGTATTACATACAAGTGGAAATATATCAGGATTACACAAAGCTTTATTTCTCACGGCTAGCCTTCTCCTCTACCCTCCAAGCTCCTATTTCCTTGTGTTGTTTCTCCTGGATGATCTTGTTGTTACCAAGTGTAACACTGATCACTCACGCTGATCTCACACCCTGTAAAACTGCGCAATACTCAAGAAATGAATTCCTTCTGCATGCAAGGGTTTTCCTTATAGGAAAATTCATGCAATTGATATTACAATGTCCCTGTCTTTAATCTCAACTAGGTCTTTTTCAAAATAGAAATGCATGAGTTATTGATGAGAGAATATTCAATTATCTGGAGTACACTAGTTGGATGCATGCATGCATTAACTGATTGAACTCACAATTAGTTCCTCAAATAGTTTGGAACTAATTTAACTGGACTTAACTCAGTAAACTGAGCTAACTAATTACAACTCAAATATAACTCATCATTATCTCCTTAAGTAAGGGATAATCTCCTCAATTTAAGGGATAACTGTTGCATGACTTCAAAAAGACTTCTAGCTTGAATTTCTCCAACTAATTAACTCAAGATGAATTAATTAATTATTTTTCAAGCAGTTGGTGAGACTAACTTCGAATTTTAATTCAAGGACAAATTAAAATTGGAATATTCTTGTTGCCACATTTCAACACAAAACCCAATTCTTCCTTGATTCATTTCATATCTTCCCTGACCACCATGTTTCATGCATCCATACTCATCTCCAACCATCAAAAATCAAATTTTCAGGCAATTTTCTGACTTCTACAAGATTTCCTGTAGTTACTACAGGAGTTTCCTTTAGTACTACAGGAAGTCCTGAAAATCTACAAGAATGAACTCCCGGTTGAGAAATCATAATGCAGGCATGTTTTGGGTTGAAAAAGGAGGCTATTGAACTCAACACATCTCAACCAACACCATTTCATGACCATGTAACCCTCTATGTCGATCAAGAAATCTACTTAGAAAAAGGCAAAAATAAAAATAAAATAAAATATAGAAAAAGGAGAAAAAAGAGAGGAGAACAAAGAAAATTCCAGGGGACTAACCATCAATATCCTACCTCACCTACCACTCCATCTCTCCATTTCCACCCCTTCCACTCCCACTTCAGCACATATTCCTCCTCCAAGAAAAAAATAAATAAATCAGAAAGAGTTAGCTACAGGATATCCTGTAGTACTACAAGAAACCTTATAGCAGCCTATATTGTGATGGAAGAAGTCTCTAGGCTCCTCCTTCAACACCCATGCAAAGGAAGAGTAGCAACATGTAGGAATTTACAAGGTAAGTTCCTTAGATAGAACACCAAAGGACACCGCTCACAAACAGATCACAGATCAATACACCAGTATTCTTGACGTGGTTAAAACCCTCAAAGAGGGGAACAGTCCATGGCTTGAGCCAACACAACCACTTCAGGAAATTTATTAATAAAAGAGAGAAAATTTACATAAGCTTCTCTTATGAATGGTCACCCTACAAATGACCCTCCATGCTCTTTAAATAGAGATCACGGACCAATCAGGTGTTAAGCCACAGATCAAGTGTCGGTAATACCAAGGAGAGAATGAATCGTTGGATCACTTCATGTCTAAAACATATCGTGACTGTCAGATTGTAAGTTACAAATGTACACAGTAAATAAACACACTTTACCTAACTCTACACTAGACCAAGTTATACTTAGCTATTTCCTATGCGTCGGAATATCCTAGCATCCCCCCTTAAGAACAACTTGGGATAGGATTGAAGGATGTACAAATATGACACAATAGAAGAAGGAAGGAGGCATTAGAGCCTATCCCCCCTTAGTGACAACTTCTTGAACTCCAACCATAAATTGAAGTTTAGTAAACTTTACCTCTGTGACAGCCTTTGTAAATATGTCTACAACTTGATCATCAGTCGAACAATATTTCACTTCAAGAACATGGTATTGAATGAGCTTTCTAATGAAGTGCATGTGTAGTTCAATGTGTTTTCTGCACTAATCTTGGACTGGATCTTTGCATAGTTTAATGGCACTTTTATTATCAGACCAAAGTGTAGTCGGATGCTACTACTAAAAACCAAACTCTAACAGGGTCTGACAAAGCCACAGAGCTTCCTTACTAGCTTCTACTGCACCACAATACTCTGCTTCTGCTGAAGAAAGAGAAATGGCACTTTGTTTCTTGCAAGCCCATATAATAGGTCCAGAGCCAAGAGTGAAGACATAACCTCCAGTAGACTTCCGATCATCAAGGTCACCAACCCAATCAAAATTAGTGAAACCAACCAATAGAGAAGATGATTCTGCACTGTAATGAATCCCAAACTGAATTGTACCTCGAACATAACGAAGTATTCTTTTAGCTGCTTTCCAATGACTTTCATGTGGGTTTTGCATAAACCGAGCGATAAGGCCAACAGTAAGGGAAGGGTCAGTACAAGTATGGGTCAGATACAAAAGCTTTCCTACAAGATGACGGTATAAGGTAGCATCAACTTTAGGGGAAGTACAAGTGATTGAAAGTTTGGCTCCAGACTGAAAGGGAGAAGGGGTTGGCTTATAGTCTTCCATGTGAAAATGGCATAGAAGATCACAGGCATACTTGGACTAGGAAAGGGAAATAACTTCCTTGGTTTGCAAGACTTGAAGACCAAGAAAATAATGCAAGTGTCCTAAGTCTGGCATTTCAAACTTCTTTTTAAGGCTAGACTTCACATGGTTTATAAGGTTGGGATAACTACCAGTAAGGATAAGATCATCAACATAAAGAACAAGAATGATAAGACACTTACCCACTTTCTTGGGGTAGACAGTATTGTCAGAATGACACCCAGAAAAGCCATTATCTAAAAGAAATCTATCCATTTTTCCAAGCTTGAGGGACTTGCTTGAGACCATTAAAGGAGTTCTTAAGCTGACATACAATGCTAGAGTCTTTTTGTATAAAGCCAGGAGGTTGTTCCATATAGATTTCTTCATGCAAATCCCCATGCAAAAAGGCAGATTTAACATCCATCTGATGGACTTCCCATTTGAAAGAGGAAGCAAGGGAAAGAAAAAGGCGGATAGAATTCATTTTGGCAACAGGGGAGAATGTTTCAGTATAGTCAATGCCTTCAAATTTTGAAAAACCCTTAGCAACAAGATGAGCTTTATGTTTATCAACTTTTCCATCTGGTCCATACTTGGTTCTGTAAACCCATTTGCATCTAACAAGTTTTTGTCCCTTTGGAAGAGGAACAAGATCCCATGTTGTTAGAAAATTATATATTACAAAGTAATGGAACACATAAAATATTGCAGAAATATCAACACAGGAAACACATAAAACAAGAGAGACACAGATAGACGTGGTTCACCCAGTTTGGGCTACGTCCATGGAGAAATAGCCAGTCCTTCTTTTATTATATTATCCAGCAAACTGAAGAGATACAACCTACAACAGATCCACTGTAACTCCCTCTTCGCTCTCAATCTCCTCTCTCTTCCTCACTCAGAACACATTTCTCCATAGAAACAATACAATTACCTCATATATAGTGAGGGGTTACCTTCTAGGGAAAACAACCCTAAATTAAACATAACTTCTACCGTCAGATCATCTGCCTAATGAACGACCCAGATTGACTAGAAATTACTAGACTTTTAAAAGGCAATTTTACATCTATTTTTAGCTACGGGGGCGCTGCCCCCAAACCCCCGCCGGGGGACTGCTGGCCCCTGGACCCCCCAGCTAGGGGGGGATCGACCCCCTCGAACCCTCGCGGGGGGGAAAAGTCCCCCCCGTGTGGAGGGGTGTATAATATTCTTGGGGTATACATCGAGATGAAACCTTTGAATACAGAAGATAATCAAGCTCCACACCAACAAATGTATCATTTTCCAATAATGAACGATAGTATTCATTCATAGTTATGTCCCAATATGGATGGCCTGAAGCTTCTGCAAAGGTGTTAGGATCATAATTCGCTGAAGTTTGAGCCAGTAAAGAAGAGGTTCTATCAAACTAAGAATGTGTATGTTGATGATATGTAGGATCACCTGTAAGAGCACCTACTGCATCCCGAGTAGCACTGACCCATTTTGGAAGCTGAGGAGATGAAGGAGGATCCTGAGAAGGTGGGGGGGGATTGTCATCCTCGCTGTCATCATCTGAAGAAGAAATATTTTCAGAAGTAGAAGGGATAGAGAGGTGACACATCCACCGAACTAGGCACGTAGGCCGATATATTTTCAACAAAATTTACATCTCTTCTAATGATAACATTTTTGGACTTAATTGGAATAAGTCTATATCCTTTGACATCTTCAGAACATCCAACAAAAATACATTTTTCACTCTTAGGTTCTAAAGATTTATGTTTCTCATTTGGAATGTGGGCCCATGCTTCACTTCCAAAAACACAAAAGTGACTTACATCTAGTTTAATTGAGCTCCATGCTTCTTCTGGAGTGATATTCTTTAAAACTTTAGTAGGAGTGCGATTTACTATGTAATTTTCACAATTAATTGCTTCTACCCAAAAAATAAGACTGAGTCCTCTAGATTGAAGCATACAATTAGACATTTCCTTTAAGGTGAGATTCTTTATTTTAGCTACACCATTTCTTTGTGGAGTATATGGAACAGTATGTTGCATTTGAATTCCATTCTCAGTGAAAAAGTTGATGAATTTGTTGTTAACATATTCTCTGCCATTATCAGATCTTAGCTTAAGAATTTGATGTCTAAATTGTTTTTCAAAAAAGGCCTTAAAGGCCAAGAACATGTTAAATACTTCACTCTTGAGTTTTAAGTAGTATACCCAAGTGCGTATGGAGAAATCATCAATGAAAGTTAAGAAATACTTGTAGCTAGAGAACGAAACAACTGGAAGTCGACCACGTAAATCACTATGCACAAGTTGTAAAGGGGCGGAGGCATGCCAAGAGGCACGTTTCTCAAAACTATCCCGATGATGTTTTCCAAGTAAACATCTAGAAAAAATTACCATCTCTGCAAGATACCATAGGAAGACTTATCACCATATTTTCTTTACATAGATTTTGAAGGGAACAATAGTTTAAGTGACCAAATCACTCATGCCAAAGTTTGCTCAATTCATCATTATGAGCAACAAATACCGAGGGAAGAGTTGATGACCCAAAGTTGTTAAACTTATACAACCTTGTAGAATCATCAGCAATTGCAATAGCTAAAGTCTATTTAGGATCTCTTAGGTCCTTAATTACAACATCGTGAGGTGAAAATTCAACGATTTTACCTTCACCTGAATGAGTTATCTGATATACAAATAGAAGTTTGTAGGATAAGGTTGGAACACATAATACATCATTAAATTAACCATTGTCTAGATGAACAGTTCTAGTCCCTACAACACTTCGAGATCTATCATCACCAACATATATATTTTTGGTGTTACAATCATTTAAAGAAGAAAACATGGCTTTGTTTTTGGCCATGCGATAAGAAGCTCCAAAATCAATGAGCCACTCATGAGAATGAGAAGAAGAAGACACATTTAGTGCATAATCAGACCGAGATGCTTGATAACCACATGCAAAAAGTATTATTCCTGAAGATGAAGTTGAAGTTGAAGAGTGCTCCAAATGGATGCTATGCTTCTTCATTGCTGCTTACAGGCTTCCATCTTCTTAAAGCATTTATATTCTAAGTGGCCATCTCGATTACAAAAGTGGCAATGTCTATCAGTCTTCTTTCCTTTGTTTTAATTTTCCTTATCATTTTTTTGAAATTATTTTTCATTTTGAGACTAAAATTGCTTAGGACCCTTGTTTGGTTTAGGACCATTCTTTTTAGGATACTGCTTCTTAGGATTCTTTGAATTTGGTTGTTGCTGGGCAGCTAAGGCTTTTTTAGAAGAGTTTCCAAGATTAAGAAAACCAAAATGTAAGAGTTTTTCTTGTTCACTTATTAAAGAATCACAAAAGGCATCAAAAGAGGGGGACTTGTAGTCTTGTCCTTGAGAAATGAAGGCTTCTCTAATAGAATGGAAGGTGGAAACAAACACAGAGTAGGTTGGTCCCAACTTAGTAAGAATGGAATAGATAAGGCTACCATCTTATTTTTTAACCTTAACACCTTCCAAGAGAAGTCTAAGGGTCTTGAACTTCGACAAAAAATCTTCAATGGGAGAATAATTACTGGGGTCCAACGTAAGCAACTCATTTTCGAGTTGATGGGCTCTAATTTCAATTTTAATTCCAAAAAATTTAGTGAGATGTTTCATTGCTTCATTAGGGGCATCAAGTTCTGCAATATGGAATCTAAGGTCTGGAGAAATAGACATCCCTACTAACCCACATGCTTGATCTTGCCTATTTTCCCGTTTGGCTGCCTTATCTTCATCTTTAGATTTAGTTTCTTGGCCTGAGGCTTTTTTGTAAAGACCTTTACTTCTAAGTAAATCCACAATGTAGGACCACCATTGGAAGTAGTTGGTGTTGTCAAGAATAACTTGGCATGGACTTTAAATTTTAATAGAAACCGAAGTTGTAGATGCTGAAACTATGTGTTCCAATGGAAATATCTCGAAAAATTACATTGATTAAAAAAAAACGGCTCTGAAAACGGCTCTGGATGAAGAAGTTATGGCTTTTTGAAGAAAAGTTGTTGAAGATGCCGATGAAGTGCGTGAATGTACGTAAATGAATGATAATATTATTTTAAACACCACCCACCCCTCCCCCCCACTTTCTAAGCTTAATCTAAGTAGTTCACTTTAAAAAAAGATTTTATGTGACCCACTTTTATAAATAAGTGAAAGACACTTTTATAATGGTACTTTATGAGCTACTCGCCAAATTGTAACTTAAATAAAAGATAAAGAGACTTTAGAATTATAAGTGACTCACTTTTTATAATGGGTGAGAACACTTTCACATAAAGTAACTTTAAAACATAAGTTACATGTGCCTTTTGAAACAGTAACTCAACAAAAAGAAAGACTTGAACTTAAGACCTCTATTCTCCTAAAGTAACTTTGGACCAAGTGAGCTAGTTTAAAAGGTTAGTAATTTTTGGAAAAGAGGAAGGGGATTTTTTTTTTTTGTTTTTTTTTTTTGAGTCACTGAAGCTTTGGGGTGCGTGCTTACTTGAAAAAGCCTTTTTTTCCTGCAAAACAAAAACCACACAACCCAACAAGGACATACAAAAAAAACCAAAGATTTTTGCTTGAAGTTAGCTTTCGCCGAAAACTAAATATTTTCCTCAATGTTTTTGATTTTCCGAGATCACACTAAGGCACGGTGGAAAAGAACATACGCATGGGAAAATCCTTCCTTTTTGTTTCTGATTTGCCCAAATTGCACAGAGTCACGAGGCAAAGAGCATACACAAAAATGAAGGGTATAGATCCGGTAATGAAAAACAAAGAGCTAAATAAACCGAAATAAACAAAGAGATGAATAACTAAAAATGCAAATAAAGACTGTATACCTCCAGATCTTAAAAATGACGTAGCTAGGGCTACCAAAAACCTTTTCGCATGAAATGAATGGGGTTCCTCACTGTAACAGATGCTCCTAACACAATAGAACAGTTCTCTCGGCCTGAACGTTGTCAGAAACAATAGATCTAGAAAACGATAATTGGATGCAGTTGTACCAGCTTTCGATTTGGATCACCAATGGATGTGGCCCTCAAATAGCTTTGATACCATGTAGGAATTTACAAGGTAAGTTCCTCAGATAGAACACCAAAGGACACCACTCACAAATAGATCACAAATCAATACACCAGTAATCCTGACATGGTTAAAACCCTCAAAGAGGGAAACAGTCCATGACCTGAGCCAATGTGGCCACTTCAAGCAATTTATTAATAAGAGAGAAAATTTACATAAGATTCTCTCATGAAAAGTCGCCCTACAAATGACCCTCCATGCTCTTTAAATAGAAATCATGGACCAATCGGGTGTTAAGCCACGGATCAAGTGTCGGTAATACCGAGGAGAGAATGAACTATCGGATCACTTCATGTCTAGAACACATTGTGACCGTCGGATTGTAAGTTACAAATGTACATAGTAAAGAAACACACTTTACCTAACTCTACACTAGACCAAGTTATACTTAACTATTTCCTATGTATTGAAATATCCTAACATAGCACACTTGCAAACACTATGGCACTTATCCAAAGCTTAAAAACAATAGAAGAAGCCAACACCTACACATCACAACAAGAAGAAAACCTATCAACAGGAAAAAATCAACAAAACAAGAGAAAAAGAGAAGATGTCCCTGAACCAGAAGCAAAACAAAAGAGCCACCCTCTAGCATGCATCAACCAAGCAAAGAAAGCCACAGGTATGGCACCTCATCCACACTCTCTCCTAAATACTAATATGATAAAATTGTAGGAATATGAAAATGTTTGTTTTATAAGCTGAAGGTGGCCAGTTAACTTGGCCACCCTCAGCCCAAAAACAAGAAGTTAAATTCTAGTCAGTTGAACACGTGGAAAGGTCACGTCAAAGAAAATATATAGGAAAGTTGGTCGTGTTAAGTTGTACAGGACTGGGTGATGATTACAAGAAAGGGTTGCATTGTAACTAATAATGGGCCAACGGTCCAAAAGGAGAAATTATGTACCCATCCAACCAACACATCTCTCAAAGGAATCGACCATAAATAGAAATATTCCCTAACTTTCATGCAATACATTGTTCATTTCAAGATTTTGGGAGTTAGGACCACCTCGAGGAACACCTACAAGAAATGTAGGAAAACTACAAGGAACAGTGAGAATTGTCAAAAATTCTATGAGGGGGTGCCCAGGGCCCAACTATTCAAGAATTATCTTCAAACAAGGCATTACAGTGAAAGGTAGGTAACCCATATCCTCTATGATTTCATTTGTAAAGAGGAAAGGAAAGGAAATTATCATTTTTTTCTAGTAATTATAGTGTGCATAGAGATAGATAGAATTGTGTGGAGATAAAAGGAGAATTGTAGTCATCACCCTCCTAAACTCTAAACCCTCAGTCACCTATGAAAGATCTTAAGCTAAAGCCACCAAAATTCATACAATTAGATTGAAAAAGAGAGAAGATGACAGGAGGTTTCAACAGAAGGGAGCCCACAAGAACATCTAGAATACATCTCCATCCCCCTATGGTAGAGATATTTAGAAGGCATCAATGCTTGGGATTCTTCAAGCTACTTAGATGATATGATGATGATATAGCTCGAGAATTTTCAATGTCACTCACACCTCAAGCTAGATTCATTGCCACTGTTGTAGTGAGAGGATTGTCAATAACAATTACCCCTGAAAGCATTAGCATAATCATTAAACTTCCTCTAGGTTCACAATGGAGAAAAGAGGATAAAGCTAATAGCATTTATTCCAATAAGAACATTTTCTTGGAATATGAGTAACTAATTGAGGACGAAAATTGGATTAGAAGAGAGAGAATTCCATATCATTGGGATGAAGTAAGCTATCATATTCAGTTGGCTCAGGGGCTCCTGACCCAGGTTTAGAGTTAGTTGTGCCAACCAACAAAACCCTATGCTGCTAGCCCTTTCGGCAACAACTCGCATAGCACAGGCTGCAGTCTCACCTAAAGCAGTATGGACGGATGCTAGAACCAAGTTTCTGCATCCATAGACGAGTGTGATGTCTTTTAGCACCCTAGATCTACCTTTACGTAGATCTATAAGCCCTAGGGCTCGATACTGCAACTCTATGTAAATAGCTTGGAGACCTTTGTGAAGGTCTATAGTTGGTCTTTGTGGACCCTTAACAGTCAATTTATCCACTTATGTGCACTAGAAAACAACCTTAAATTAGTGTTCGCATAGATCCACTTAGGTTGTTATTAAACATTAGACAATTTGTGAGATTCTTCGCGAAATTACATAAACATGCTTGTGTACATCATCTAACAGTTATTCAATAGAATCACGCATCATTAGATCAACATTTCATAAAAACATTATTCATTCACAACATATATCATAAACAAAAGTAAATAGAGATAAACATATATACACAATATTACTTTGGTAATCTTCTTTATTTATCTTCAATTTAGGTTTACACACTCAAAACTATCCTACGCACTTGGCTGTAGGGGTCCACGCACTCAGTTGCGAACTCTACCTAGGTCTCTGTGCACCTAGCTATAGAGCCTGTCTTCTCCTATCTAAATCACTTCCTTGCACTAAAACTTCTCTTCTATTGACCCATTATATCCATCATTATCTTAGATCTACCTTAGACTCTCTAAGGCACACCTATTTATAGCCTTTTTCATACAATCCCATGGTCCCCAGACCATGGATGGATCTCAAAACCAACTCAGCTTTTACATAAACAAGTGGCTAAAACCCCTTTGACTCCTAATCCTCTACATGCTTTGAATCCACAAATTGTGGATACTTTACATTACTTACAAAAAATACATGAAAACTTGGGTTATTTTAACACCAAAACTGACCAAGGGGACCCCATCCCAATAGGCCCCCAACACAAAGATCATGACTTGCCCTCGAGTCACTCAGCTGGCACTTTCATATTGCTGCAAAGATCCCCCAGATCTACCTGGATCATGACAACTTTGGCAACGCTCTGAGTGGCTTCCTACTTCACCTCTTCAACTAACTTCTTCATAGTTGGTCCTTCTATGACCAATCTCATTATCTGTTGCAAGCCTATTAGCTTCTCTTTAATATTGGTCTTGACCTGGTAAGCCTCCTCTAACCAAAGCTGTAGCTTGGCCTTAAGCAAGGCCTCCTTCTTCTGTGTTGCCTCTACCTGCATGAGGAGCTTCTTTCCCTCCCTTAATTTAGCTAGGCGTTGCGCTGGTGCGATGGAGCGTGTCATTGCCCGAACTTCATCTTACTACCACTAAAACTCCATTATTTTAGTATTCAGTGTCTACAGGTTTGGATATTCTAACAGAGTTGTCACCAACTCCAATGCTTGCTTAAATAATGTCGAACAATTAGCGACTGTGGCATCCAGAGTGGCTATTCCTTCCTTGATCACGACTTTGTGCTGCTCCCGGACCTCTGGCAGAGTCGTGGGCTGCATCTTCAATTGCAGCTAGGTGATATTCATGTTGAGCTAAAATTAAACTCAGTTAACCTCAGCTTTGGCTTCACGCACACCGGCAGCTAATTTTCTAATCTTCACTTTTAGCTATGCGTCCTCAGGAATATGAAGCTCAGTCACTATTTTGCATGCCTCCGGAACTGCTAACTCCAGTCGTGAACTGTGCGCCTAGAGCAACTCCTTCTCTTGCAGAACCTACATATTTTCAGTGAACAGCTGCTGATTATTAACTTTAATTTCACTAGCAACACTGAGTGCTCATTGTTCCCTGATGCGAAGCTCTTCTACGACTCCCTGTAGCAATGCATGTGATGGCTCTAGTTTCATTGCGGCAAGGTTCAGGCCCATATTTGGGACTATATCAAGGATGGCGCATTGTTCCTCAGTGTTAGCACAAACTGAACCTGCAAGTGAGGGGAATACTCGCACATCCAGCAGCCATGAAACCATTTCTGTGCAAGAGCTTTGACCCTGTGCCAAACTGCCCTGTGCACCACTCACTTTCCTGACATCTGCTTGGATCTTGGTTGCTTGGAGCTACAACTCTAGAAGGTCCTTTTGTATTCCTCCCAATTTTTGTATGTAATGTTGTTCCAACTGCTACAGTACTTCTATTGCGGTGTCCCTGACTTTATCCTCGATCTCACCCAGATCACTTTCTGTGAGAACCATGGGATCAACCTGTGTCTTCTGAGCTTTCTACTCCTGCCACAATCAACATTGTTGTTCCATATCACGTATTTTCAGAAAGAAGGGGGTGTGTTGCCCCTCCTCCCCTCCATTGCCTTGCCCTATAAGCTCTTATGTTTCTATTTCTAGCAAGGGTGACTTGTCACCTTTTTGGGTCTCACACTGCTCTTGTTTTTCCTTTTCCTTGGCAGCGCATTCCTTTTCAACCCGAGCCTTCTCTACAACATCCTGCTTCTTCTATGGGGCCAGGTTTTGCATAGCTTGCTTAGCTGCATCCTTCCTTTTTTTTGCAGCAACACTCTCCACACTTATGCTTGGCCCAATAGCTAGATCTGAAGGGGCGCACCAATTGGTCGACCATCACGCGATCACCTCCTGCACATCTGTCTCTGTCAAAAAATATGGGAAGTCATGCCATTTCTATTGTGGATCCTTCTCTGCTTGAATGTAAACTCAGTGGAAGTCAGCCTTAAATGATGCATAGGATGACAGCTGTGTGTACAAGGTAGGGGGCAACCTTGGCTGTTGATTGATGGCCATGAGGAGACTCATTTCCATCAAGACCCAAAATATCTTTGTTTCTGTGATCTATGTGGGGTCCTTTGTAGCCCACAAGGAGGTGAACTACGCTGCCCCTGGTAATCCTTCTTTCAGCAAAGGAAACTGGTTATCCTCCTACAATTCCCATAGAACCAACACAATAGGCAACAACAAATAAGAATAATGAAATGGGTTGGTTTCATCCTGGGCCTCATGGAAATTTGTTGGGAACTCCTGACAGAGATACCTGGACCAGTTGAACTGCACACCCTTCACGCACTGTGAAACTAGGGACACTACGAGCATCGAAACTTCATCTGTGTGACACTTTCTCATCACCTTCCCCGCTAAAATTTGGGTGGAAATTTTGAACTGTGGGGTTGTTTATAGAGGTGATGGAATATCCCCATGCCGTCTTCACGAGGTCAAATTTTTTCTTCATTCTTTCTACCAGATCCTTTTCTCCGGTCTTTCTGTCAAACTCCTTGGCCAGATTCAATCCCTCATATGACAGGTGCGTGATCCTATGAATGAGCATGTCAGTGATAGGGATAGGCCCTCTTATCCATAAGCACCCATCATGCACCAAAGCGAGCAGTTGGTGCACAAAAATTGTGTTGATAGGGGTGCGGTGATAATTGGGCACCCACAACAGATTAAGTAACCCTGGATTCTCCACATTGTGAACCCATTTCACTATCTCTAACACAGTAACACCTGACTCCGTGTAGTAGATGCACTTCATTTAAATATCTGTTGCTATGTGTGGAAACCTAACATGATATGCGAGGTCCCAAACTTCCATCCTTAGCAATGGGATCTGTGTAAGCTGCAAACCTTCAAAGGGAACTTGCTTAGGTAGTAGGGGCGTAGAAATGGAAAGCTTGTATGAATCTGGGTCCTTTGTGACCTTCGCTTTTCCCTTGCACAAAGGGATATAGTCAGGTAGCTTTGTGATGGGCTCCACTCCCTTGGAATCTATATCATTTGTGCCCTAGCCTTCCTCCGCCTCTAGGTCAACTACCTTCTCAGGCTTCTTTTCCTTCTTTTGTTTCTACACTGTAGAATGCTTCACACACTGGTACCGGTTTTTTCTACTTATCCTTATTTGGTTTAGCTGTGTGGGTTTCTCTTGTAGGGGTAGGCTTTTGCCTAGGCGACCTCGACACTATAGGCATAGGAGTTGGAGCTTCCATACTCACCACTTTAGGGGCAGCTCCCTCAGAGGCAACATCGCCACCAATACTCACGGTTTCTGTAGGGCATGGTCCAAGCATCTTTTTTAGAATGAAATTTTGATTCAACTAAGATAGCTTAGAAACTGCAGGGCTCACAACTAAATCCTCCCAATACGATTGGTTCATTGGCGATAGATAAAAAATCTCAATAAAAACTCTAAGCACACAAAATGTTCTCTATTGGACCAACATGTGTAATTTATAGGGATTTTTGAATTTGAATACGACCATTCGCCCCAAATTCTAACACTTAATGTTGTTTTAGCTATAGATCCTCAAATATTTTTGCCTTAAATTCTGCTATCCTACTCCTCTTAACCATCTTTTGGCTGTCAAGTCATAAAGAGTGACTCCAACGATCACTTTTCTGTTGTATTGTGCAACACTTCCCTCCCTAGTGCAACTTCCTCCGTGCTTCATAGGTTGCATCTTCATCATCTTCCATGCAGCCCGCCTACTGTGTAGTCCTCCAACCCTGGCAGTCTAGTTTATAGTCTTGGGCTCCCTTGCAACTACTTGGAGCACTAAGACTATCTTGCCACCATATAGTCATTTGCGTAGGATCCCCTGTATACAGCTTCAATTGGCTTCCATTCACTCTTTCCAAAAATGGTTCTCCATTTAGCTTCGCAAGTTGAACTGCACCTCCATCTATAATTTCTTTGATAATATATGGCCCTAGCCAATGCATCTGAAATTTCCGCTGAAAATTAGTGAATTTACTATCATATAACAAGATGAGATCGTTTATCTTGAATGTGCAAAGATTGATGTGGAGATCATGCCATGCTTTTTCATGTTCCTTTTGTACTTGTTGATGGAATCCTGCCAAGAATTAGTCCTCTTCAAGCTCCATCAGCTGTGCAAGTCGTTCCTCCAAGGCTTCACGATCTGCCATACCTGTGACATCTACTATGCGTAGACTAGGCACAATATACTCCAACAACATTACAACTTCTACCCCATAGACCAACCTGAACGACGTTTGTCCTATCATCTTCTTGTAAGTAGTCCTATACACCCATAGTACTACAGGTACACACACATCCCAATCATTTCGCTGCGTGTTGTAGATCTTCATCAACGCATTCTCAAAAATCTTGTTGAATGCTTCAATAGTTCCATTGGCCTTTTGTTGGCTTGTTGGGGCCTGACCCAGGTTCGGAGTTAATTAGCCAAACAAATCACTATACTACTGGCCCTTTCAGCAACATTCCGCAGAGTACGGACTGAGGTCTCACTCGATGTAGTATGGGAGGGTGCTAGAACCATGTTTTCGCACCCTTGAGATGTTTGAGAGGTTCGACTGGTCCATTGTTTGTTCTTGCGCGCAGGTTTCTTTGCGCACTTTCCCGTTCCTCGCGGCCTGATACAATGCCTTCGCGCAGCCCTAACTAGGGGTTGTGGACCTCCTGCGCCACACTTTGCACTATTACCCGAGATCTTACTTATCTTCCAGTACTAGTTAATTACCTTCGCCTACTTGAATGTCTTAAGTTATAATTAGTAATACAAAACATTCATACATGTTTGCACAGTAAATAAATACTATACTTGCAAATTATATCCAATCATCCATTAAACCAGGAAAAGATACACAGAAATATAGTAAAACTTCTCTTTATTGATTCTCCCAATGGTTACAGACTCAACTTGCCCTGCGCACTTAGCTGCAAAGGTCCGTGCACTTATCTGTAGAGCCTTCTCCTACTCTATGACCCACAGACACATTTTACACTTCGACTCAATCACTTAGACTTCTCCTCTTCTTCTATTCTATCTTCTATTAGTTATCTTATACACTTATAGCCTCGCTCTATTTATACAATCCCATGTTCCGCGAACGTGGTTAGGTCTATCCAGCTAACATTACATTACAAAGACTAGTGTGGACAACCCTGTGACTCTATTATACTTTTGCGCCCCGTGCCCACAATCCATGAAGTTTTTACAAGAAGATTTGGTCAAAACTTGGGCTTTAAGCCCTAAAACATGCCTTGGGGGGATTCCATGCCCAAAAGGCCCCCAACACAAACATCGTGACTCGCCCTCGAGTCACTCTGTCGGCACGAAGAGCTTTGCGCAGAGTCCCTCCAACTGTGCTTGACCTGTGGCATGGTCAGCAACACACTAAGTTGTTTCTTGTTGGATCTACTTCATACATTGTTCCCAAACTACGGTGTTAGAAGTCCTTCTCTGCATTAGCACGTGTATCCCTTGAATGTGCACGAGCTTGCCTTCAATTTCTGTTGTGATGGTGAAGGCCTCGTCGATCCAAGGTTGAATGCTTGCCTTTAGGACTACTTCCTTGTGTTGTGCCGCGTCCACTTGTTCTTTCAGCGCTTTGGCCTGTTGCATCTACGCAAGCCTCTGAGTAAGGGCTATCGTCTGTGTAGTTCCTTTGACATTGTCATACTACTATTGGAGTTCTCACGCCTCTATCTCTAAGCACTAGATGTTGGGATCCTCTTGCAGATTTTTGAGGACCTCAAATGATTCTTCCAACATGTTGGTGCAGTCTCGCACTGCACTGCCAATTTTGTCCAGTCCCACTGTGATAGCGCTAGCATGTTGTTCTCTAACTTCTAGAGGGGTGGATGGCTATGCCTTTAACCGTAGCTTGGTGATCTAAAGGTTCAACTCTAGCTGAACCTTTGTCATTTCCTCCCTCGCCTCATGTACCCCTGTTTCTAACCTATGGATACGTGCCTCTGCTGGTATGTCTTCTAGGATGGCTAACTCCAGGACACTCTGGCAAGCTTCATCTATTACCTGTACTAGCTATCGATTCTGCAACACCACTTCATCACATTGCAAGCTTAATTGTTCCATATTGATTTTCTGCTCGCTGAGGACTTGCAATACACCGGCTCTCCCTAGCTCGCATCTCTGAAGTTATCCCATCTTGCAAAACATATAAGGTCTCTTACGAGAGTGCAACCATATCGATACCAAGACCCTTCAGCATGCCAACCATAGGCCTGTCAGCCTCATTTGTTGTTACTAGTGCCCCTTCTGGCAGCACTATGGTATTCGTCACTCGAGTGTGCAACATCTGTTCTGTTGTCGTTGTTCTGACTGCAAGGCTGGTCAAAAGGGTACTAGCCTAAGGAGGACGCACCTGCAAATCCTGCAGCTGTGCTCTGAGTGCCCCCAACACAATCTCGTTCTCCTGCATGAAATTTTGGAGGGCCTCGGAGGTGACATCGCGCGTTGTCTTGTTGATGTCATGTAAATCACCCTCGGTTAGGGTGATCGGGTCAATAGACAACTTTGATGCCTTGACCTTCTTACGCAACCCTGTCCACTCGGTTGGGTGCTCACTTCAACTGTGTTGATGCGGTTTATGAGTCTGCACCTCCCTCTTCTTCCTCTGCTTCCTGTCCATGCAAAGGTGAAGTTTGGCCCTCACGTGCCTTCATGGGTGCCTCTTGTGCTACTACTGTTGCGACCTTTTCCTGCTCAGTTGCTATCTATGTAGCGTCCCGTGCTGCCCACACTTCTGCTTCCATTGCTTCCTTCCTTCTCTTTTCTACCAACTGTGTGATGCGTAGCTTGGCCTCGTCTTTCTTCCTCTGTGCTACTGACTTCTCAATCTCCGCGATGTCTAGAGCTTGCCACTCTGACTGCTATGTCTACAGGACATTAAAGATGACATCATCTATGGCTACAAAAGGTAGCTTCCTCCATTATTTGGTCAGGTCCTTTCACACTCTGATGTAAATGCTATGGATGTCTGCTTTAAATTTCGCAAAACTCTGAAGGTTGTTGTACATAGTGGGCGACAACTGCAGCTTGCAGTTGATCCCCATTCTGAGGTTGATCTCCATGAACACCCAGAATATTTTTCTGTCAGGAATCCTAGTGGCATCCTTTGTGGCCCAGAGTGAAGCGTACTTTGTGGCCTCTGGCAGATCCCTATCAATTGTGGGGAATTGAGTATCCTCCGGTATTTCCCCTGCCACGAGCACTATGGACAACAAAATCCATGCATAGTGGAACGTTTTTCCCTGTTCCTGAGCTTCACGACAATTCTCCAAAAACTCGTTGCAAAGGAACTCGGACAAGTTAAATTAGACCCCCTCCATTCATTTCTCATCTAGTGTGACCACCGACACGGGTACCTTGTCTGCCCAGCACTTTCACCTCACCTTACCGGCCAGTATTTGGGTTGCCACGTTCACTTTTTTGTCATTGATGCTAGATATGGTGTAGTCCCTTTTCTTCTTTGCCAGCTTGTACTTCTTCTTCATGGCCTCCGTGATGGCCAATCCACTTCTCTTCCCTTTCGAGATGTTTGCGGTGTCCTCGCCTTTGCATGGAAGCCAGGAAATGTGTTGAATCGAGTCTGTTGTGATGGGGATGGGTTCCTCAAAGAACAAACACCCATCATGCACCAGGCAGAGCAGTCGCATGATGATGAAAATGGTTATTGGGGTACAGTGGAAATGCGGCACCTAGAGCAAGTTAAGTAGCCTGGCCTTTTCCACTTCGCGCAACCACTTTCACGGCTCTAATTCTGTAACCCCTACTGTGGTGTTTTTCTTGGGCTTCATGAGGTGCGAGTTCTTAAGGTGAGGGAACTTCTCGTGGTCAGCGAGGTCCCAATTTAAGCTCGACACCCGTCCCAGGTGTGTGCCCTCAAAAATAATGTTGTCTAGGAGGAGCGGGGTCTAGAGCAAGCTCTTGGTCTTGTCAAGGTCCTTGGGCACTTTAGCCTTCCATTTCCGTGAGGGGACATAGGCAGGCAGCTTTGTCGAGGGGTATGCAGGCTTAATTTCCTCCTCCATGCCTTCGTCCTCGTCCTCTGCGATGATAAGATCCTCTAGGTCTTCTTCTTCTTCATTGATCTCTATGATGACGACTTTCCCCTTCTCCTCCATTGACAGCTTGGTGCATAGCGGGTTTTGCAAGGACACACATACGGGAACCATCACTTGTTTGTCCTTCTTGGGTCTTGCCCTATGCAGTGATTTCGAGATTTCTGCCACAATCCCAGCACCTTCTGGAGCATAGCCCACAGTTAGGGCCTGCGTGGCCTCTTCGGTGGTCATTTTTGTTTTCTCCATTACTTCCTCAGCTATTTCCATCTTGTCTATCTAGAAATATAGCACTTGCAAACTCAAGGGCTCAATCAACGCTCAACACACAACAATCAGGACTTTTCTCAATAACTCAATTCCCAAATGACCAAGTGTTGTTTGCTGTGCATCCCCTTGTAATTTATAGCACTTTTTGAATTTGAATTAGACCGTTCCCCACAAATCCGGTTCATTAATTCTCTCTTGGCGGCAGATTTTCCCAAATCTTTCCCATAAATCATGTCTTAAATGCCTGATGCCTGCTCCATTTGGTCATAAGTCGAGCATCCCATCATGAGTAATGACTTCAACGGTCACTTTCTGGCCAACTCACTTGGCAGTGTAGCCCCCCGTGCACAGTCGTGGACCTTGTGACTCTTTACTTTTGCGCATGGTTCCAACATCGCGCAGCTCCCAGGTAGGATATTTTATAGTCCTGCGCTCCCTTTCAATTGCCTGAAGTGCTAAGACTATACTTCCTTCGGCTAGTCAAGTGGGTGCACCACTCATGTAAATTTTCGTTCTATCATCCATCATGTTTCCTAGAAAATACCCACCTTTTATTTTTATGGTTGGCATCGTGCACTTTACCATCTGCAACGCACTACCTTGGTCAATTGACTTTGTAATGTGCAGTCCAAGAAAAGGCATAAGACTGATCAATTCACGATGATAGGCCTTAAACCTATCATCGTGATCATATGCATCATGCCTTATCACCCTGGTCTTTTTTCCAAGAAAATCTTCCTTTATCTCATCCTCCAACTTCTTGACTTCCGCATCCACTAGAGCACTTTTCTTCCTTAATTGTACCTTTTCTTCTTCAAGTTCTTGGAGCCTATAATTTCTTGTTGGATTTCTACTTCCAAGGTTTTGAGAACTGGTGCTATCATGTGGTCTAAGCTCTCTAGGTACTATAGGGCTTACAGTGGTTGCTTCATACTCTAGCCTGGGCAGTCCTTGTGCGGTCAGGTTCTTGCACGTGGTCCTATAAGCCCATAGAACCACTGGTATGCACAAGTCCTAGTCAGTTCGCTTCACATTGTGGACCTTGTTCAGTGCTTCACGTACTTTGTTAAAGGCTTCTGCGTGGATATTCTTCTACACACTCGGTCTTCCCATACTTCATGGTCCCAACTAGAGGGGTCATTCGCACCATTTCCTTACCCACACCTGCTTACTGATCGTGTCTCCTACCATGATGATGGTATGAATTTGTGTAGGTTTCACACCATATGCCTGTATCCACCTAGATAGATGGGTGCACAGGCTGGTTTGTCTGACAATCTTGTATATTAATCGCATTGGAGGCTTCCCAAATTGCATGCGCATCATCCTTCTGCATTCATACTAGTCCTCAAAACTTCTCTGGTGCGTCTCCCACCATCTTGTGAGCGTAGCTCGCAGTACCCATTTCAGAGCATCAAAACGATGATGTTTCGGTACTTCTCTTTCAAATTTGTTCAGGAAGTCATTCACCTTGCTTAATCCATCATATGTAGGCATATCTCTTACCTTTGTTTCTACGTAGCACAACAACCTTGTCATCATGTTACAGTTGAGCGTGGTTACCTCTTGTAACCGGTTCTGCCATCGTTCTATCTCCTCGTCAGAATCGGATGTGCTAGAGCTTTCACACTCCCATGAGATTCGGCCATCTGTGGTTGGATTTACCAAGTCTTGCTCCCACACGATTATCTTATAGATGTAGTCCAAGTCATCATCACTATCATAGTCGTGCACTAGCTCCATGTAGTGCGATCCTTCTGCAGGGTCTAAAGGTACCACTATGCGCAGAGACTTTTTCTCAAAGATCATCTTGCACTTCTTTAGATTTATCACTCCATTCATGTCAGTGGCCCAATATATTCCCAATAGCGTAGGGTAGGGATTGCTATCATCAAAAATCTATATTACTTCGAAATCTGCTAGCGTGCTTCCTCCTTCAATATCTACCGTGATTCCCTGTAATCTCCCCATAGGTAGGATCTTTTGCTGGTTCGCCATTCATAGTTAGATAGGGGACCATTGCAACACAGGCCTTCCCATGTGCTCCCATTTCTGTTTTGGCAGGACGTTCATGTCCGACCCTAGATACAGAATCACTTGGTCCATCTCATATTCCCCAATCTGTGCAGTCAATCTCATTTCCTTTCATGTTCGCATCATGTGTTTCCCAAGCTTCCAGACTATGCACGGTTCCCCTGGTGTGGTCCCAGCGCATCTAGTTATGAGTTCTTGTAGCACCTTTATAGCCTTTCTGTCACGCAGCATCTTCATGCATGTCTCCAAGAACGTAGTGAGCATCGATGGGTTCATTTTTGGCTCTAGTCTATCTTTACTTCCTAAAGTGGAGGCATCAAAAAAGCTCCTCTTAGCTTCCATGAAGCTCTCCTTAAAATCAAATTCTCGTTCCTTCTTTCGAGCCTTTCCAACCCAAGTACTTTCTTCAGGTTGCTTGCCTTTGTCATCTCCTGTCGTAATTCCACTATGGAGCACGATATTTACATTAGGGTCTTCCTTGTGTGGCTCAGACCTCATCATTTGTAGGCTTTGAGTCGGGGGAGGTTGGAGTGCTCCTTTATCACGCAACCTCGTTATCATTGTGGGACAATCCTCCATCTCATGATCAAACAACGTATAATACAAGAATGATGGTCGTGTTGGATTCGTAGAATCATGGGTATAATGCCCTAACCCTCTATAATTGTAACATATTAGTTGTCTGTGACCTCTTCCTAGTCCCCCCTCCATCTCGTCCTCGTTTGCGCCCCTAAAATCTGGTGCGCACCATTCCTATGTTTTGATTGAGGGCCTGTGTTTCAGCCTAAACTCTGTAGATGGGAGTTCAATCCATCATCAATTCATAACTTCTATAGGTGTACTCATCATGTCCCACTGACCTATAGAAATTATAGATCAACTACTGTGAATTCTGCATATACTTCTGTAAGAGATGGCAGTTATTTGTAGCATGCTTTCCTCCTATCTGACAAATCATGCACCATAATGCAGGCACCACGCTTGGTCCTGCTTATGCCTCTG
Source organism: Pinus taeda (assembly GCA_000404065.3). Taxonomy (NCBI): domain Eukaryota; kingdom Viridiplantae; phylum Streptophyta; class Pinopsida; order Pinales; family Pinaceae; genus Pinus; species Pinus taeda. Next base: position 64,317 of record APFE030558673.1, on the reverse strand, counting down.
GTCTTAGTGGCATTGGCCCTCCTCCTGCAAGGTAATTCACGAACATTGAGCAATGGTCCTTGTCGTACCCCTGGACCTTACATTTTATGCACCATACCTCATTGTGCATCTCTAGGCGGGTTGTCTTGTCTTGTTTCAAACTCTGCATCTCCAAGCACAAAATTTTCAACTGCGTGTGAATCTGTTGAACTCCCAAGTTAGGATCTTGTATCGGAGTTTTGTGCAATATCATCACGACCTCCAAAGCCTTAGCCTGAGTGGCTAGCATTTGTTGCACCAACGCATTCTGTAAATGTGGCATTAACGGTGCTAGAAACCATTCGCGGTGTTGCCCATCTGTTAATGTCATGTTCACTTTGTGAATTGTGCACTTCAGTGTTTGATCCAATTCCCATGGGGTCTCACCTGGTAGCATTGTGATTTCCTTGAATCCAATGATTGACTGTGCCTCTGACTTTAGCCTCCTAAATTCTTTGTTTAGCGCAACTTGGATATCCACAACCCCCACATTCAAATTGTCATTGGAATGCTTAATGTACTAGGTTAATGCACGATCTTGCAAAGTGCTCACCAATGTTTCCTTCGATATATTGTCATCCATGACACCCTATGCATCCCATACAGTTTTTATCACAAACCAAAACTGGTATGGATCTTCATTCCCTACTCCCTTGAATACTGGTAGCTTTATCACGCTTTCCATACTATTTCGCAGTGGTGGCAGAGGTGGTATGGACGAAGACGGGGGTGAAGACAGTGAAATTGGTGGTGATGTGCGTGGCGGTGTTATGCGTGGAATTATTAGCCTTATCAGATTGATCGCACTTCTTGACAAAACCTTTGTGATCTCTTCTTCATCCCCTCGCAGAGGTGAAATCAAGGGGCTAGTTTCTAGTTCTATGCTACCTTTGTTTCTGTAGATTCTCCCACTCTGGGTAGCCCCAAACATCAATTTATTCGCATAACCCGCTTTTCATAAAATATCATTTTAATCCAAGTGTTCAAAGATTTAATGTACTTACCTCACAGTCCCTTGAGGAAGCGTCGTTCTGCCTCACTATAGCTAATTGAAGTACCTACCGCAAATTCAGTGATGAATCCTCCTATGGTTCGATCGAGCTAGTGATCGACAGTGTGCATGATCTTATCTTCTTATGCTTCCATTCTATGCACCAATTCTGGAGTCCACACAATAGGTTTGTCAAGTTTACACCTTCCTTGGCTATCTGCTAGCTTCGCGATCCACTCATACAATTCAGTGCGGAAGGATGCAAAGAAAATTTCATGGATCTCCGTATATAAGTAGTATTCTAACCACTCTTCCTATTATAGTCGTGGATTCTTGTTTTCCTATGACGCGAACTCACGAATATTTCTATCCAACCAATCTTCAATTCCTTTCTTTGTCGGATTCTAGTGATCATCGAACATCTCTATGTAAATCCCGGTCCCTGCAACAGAACCATTTGTTGGCTTGTTGGGGCCTAACCCAAGTTCGGAGTTAATTAGCAAAACAAATCCCTGTACTACTGGCCCTTTCGGTAACAGTCCGCGGAGCGCAGACTGAGGTCTCACCAAAAGTAGTATGGGAGAGTGTTAGAGCCAAGTTTTAGCACCCTTGAGATGTCTGAGAGGTTCGACTGGTCCACTGTTTGTTCCTGCGCACAAGTTGCTTCGTGCACTTTCCCATTTCTTGTGGCCTGATACATTGCCTTCGCGCAACCCTAACCAAGGGTTGTGGAGCTCTCGCACCATGCTCTGCGCTATTACCTGAGATCTTACTTATCTTTAAGTACTAGTTAATTACCTTCGCCTACTTGAATGTCTTAAGTTATAATTAGTAATACAATACATCCATACAAGTTCGCGCAGTAAATAAACAGTATATTTGCAAATTATATCCAATCATGCATTAAACCAGGAAAGGATACACTGAAATATAGTGAAACTTCTCTTTACTGATTATTCCAATGGTTACAGACTCGACCTGCCCTGCACACTCAACTGCAGGGGTCTGCGCACTCAGCTGTAGACTACTAGGCCTCTACGCACTCAGCTGCAGAGCCTTCTCCTACTCTATGACCCACAGACACACTTTACACTTCAACTCAATCACTTTGACTGCTCCTCTTCTTCTATTCTATCTTCTATTAGTTATCTTATACACTTAGAGCCTCGCTCTATTTATAAAATCCCATGGTCCGTGGACCATGGATAGGTCTATCCAACCAACATTACAATACAAAAACTAGGGTGGACAACCCTGTGACTCTATTATACTTTTGCGCCCCACGCCCACAATTCGCAGAGCTTTTACAAGAAGATTCAGTCAAAACTTGGGCTTTAAGCCCCAAAACATGCCTTGGGGGTATTCCATGCCCAACACTTGTGGGTGATACGCTGTACTCTTTTGATGGTAGACCTAGAATTCCTTTGTTAATCCACTGATTTTTTCGTTCAGAAAGTGTGTACCTATGTCGCTCATCAACACTTTCGGGTAGCTAAATCTCGTTAACGCATACTCAAACAAAAAATTTGCTGCTATAGCCCCTATATAATCCTTAACCGGTTGTGCTTTTGCCCATCTGGTGAGATATTTTGTCATGATGATGATATAGCGCACACCAGTTTTCTTCCCTGGGGGCTGAATTAGCCCAACAAAATCAATCGCCCATTTTTCAAAAGGTTGCAAGGATACTTGAGGATTTAGTGGAAACTCGTCCCTTTGCAATGGTCTGCCAGTTCTTTGACATGCATCACATGCCCTAAAATACGTCTTCGAATCCTCGTGCAATGTTGACCACCATAAAACTTCACGCAAAATCTTCTGCGCAGTCACCTTTCCTGCATAATGTCCTCCTACATCCACTCCATGAGCTTCAATAAGGATGCTAACTCTCTCAAACTTTGGCACATATATTCACAATATTTCATCTTCACCCATCTTATACAGATGTCCTGTAATCACTGAAAATTCTGTCACACGCACTACAATTTCCTTCTTTTGCTTACTTGTATACCCTTCCGGTGCCATCCCCGTAGTCAAGAAATGAATGATATCTGAAAAATGATTGTTCGCTACACGCACCACGAAGAGCTACACATCTGACAACCCTTCCTCCAAATTAGTGGGCTCTTCTCCAGTTTCGATTCATGACAGGTGGTCTGGACCTACATTCAACCTCCCTGGCTTCAAAATTACTTCAAAATCATACTCCTGGAATATTAGCAACCACCTGCAGATCTTCCACCCAAACACTGGCTTATTGACCAGGTATTTCAAGGCAGAATGATTTGTGTACATCTTGAAATTCCCGATAGTTCTTGAATTTCTGCACCACGTACACCATGGCCAATCCTTCACACTCAGTCATTGAATAATTCTTCTCAGCCTTAGATAATTTACTACTCGCGAAGGCTATAGGGTGGTCCATTTCTCCTTCACTGTCTTGTGTTAACACTGCACCCAATGCAATAGGCATCCACTTGTACATGAAATTCCTACTTCCAATACGGGAATACTAAGATCGGCGTGGTGACCATCTTTTCTTTCAAGACAACTAAGCTACACTAACATTCTTCATCCCAACAGAATGTTGTGTCCTTTTTCAATAGCTTCTCCATGGGAGCGGTAATCTAAGCATAAGATTTGATGAACTTCCTGTAATATCCCGTATGTCCTAGTGTAGCACGTAGCTGCTTAACGCTCCTTGGGGCCTCCAGATTCACTATCACCGCAATCTTGGTAGGGTTCACCATCATCCCTTGCTTTCACACCATGTGACCGAGTAAGATTCCAAAGGGAACATGGAATAAGCATTTCTTCAAATTCAGTGTGATCTGATATCTGCGACATGTATCCAACATCAGGCACAAACTCATTACATGGTGCTTCACTAAACTGAACACTGTCCAATCATCAAAGTATACTTCCAAAAACTTATGGATGAACTCCTTAAACACTGCTATAACTATGCAAGAGAATATCGTAGGCACATTCTTGAGTCCAAACGACATCATAATATACTGGAAAAAACCCCACTCCATCGTGAAGATTGTTTTTCTCCTACCCTCAGGTGCGATCTTAATCTAATGGTATCCAGAGAACCTGTCAGTGAAAGAGTAAGCCTCCTTCCCTCCAACATTGTCTAATACTTCATCAGAAAATGATGTTGGGAAAGGATCATGGACACAGGCATCATTAAGCTTCCTCGGATCTATGAAAATCCTTATTTCACCCTTCTGTTTCTTCTCTTGAACCACCATCGGGCTCACCCAATCACAGTCCTCCACTGGTTCTATGGTGCCTGGCTCCAGCATCTTATCCAACTCCTAATGTACCTTTTCCTTGTATTTGGGATTAAGACGATATGACCTCTGCTTTATGGGCTTTGCATCCAGCTTTAGAGTAATATTAATGGTGCCAAAGTCACCTATTATGCCCTTTAGGTCTGAAAACTTGGTAGGAAAAAGATCTTGGTACTCACAGAGTAGCTCAGCAACTTTTTCCACAGTGGCATCGTCCCAATAATCCCCAATCTTTGAAAACTTTGGTTCTACTTCAATATCAATGTTTACTTGCTTTGTCTTCAGCGACGCAATGATGTCTGGGTTTTCTATTTGTGAACCTCTGACTTTGCGATGCCTTTCTGCCTCTAGAATATTAATATTTTTTGGATCATCATCCTCCTCTTGAGTGGTCACATTATAACATTCCAACACATGGCGTATCTGGGTGATCCAATCTAGTTGGATCCACTCCAATGGTTCTTGTGGCATTCTAAATATAACTTCCTTGATCTCCTGTAGGGCTTCGTCAATGCTCGCGAAGCTGTCTTCAAAACTAAAGGTCAATAAGAACCCTTCCCTCAATTTATCCCACTCTGTGGTGCCATGGCAGAGGTCCATCTCCAAATACTAGTTCATTGGAATTGTATCCAAAGTATGGAAAAATAAGTGTACCCACTCCAGCTACAACTCCATTCCATAAGCTTTAGTCCATTTTTCTAGGTGATTGTGTGGATCATCCTTCCCACTATATTTCTTAGCCAATATAGTGTTAGGCCACCCAAACCATAACCTCATCATTCTTCTATAATTCCACCATCCATCAAACTTATCCTTGTGTGTACCCCACCATCATGCAGGCGTAGCGCATAGTGCTAAATCTAATGCTTGGAAGTGGTGATCCTCAAGGACTTCACGCTTAAATGCATCCAAATAATTATCCACATCAGTTAAACCATCATAATAAGGTAAGTTTCTTACCTCCAACAAAATACAGTGCAATGATTTTTTCATGATATTGCATCGCAGCGTGGATACTTCATGCAACTGATTCTAACAATGTTCAAACTCTTCATCTGAATCAGAGGTGCAGGAACTCTCCTGGTCCCATGCAATCCATCCATCTGCCGGCGGGTTGATCGAGTCCTAATCTTGCACCATTATTTTATAGATCTAATCTAGTTCATCATCACTCTCCTCATAATCACGGACTGGTTGAGTATATCGCACTCCTTTTGCAGGGTTCAATGGAACTACAACCCAAGGTGATTTCCTTTCAAATGACATTGTCCCCTTCTTAAAGTTGATGACCCCATTTATATCAATGGCCCATGCAATTCCTAAGAGCATAGGGAATGGATTATTGTCATCAGTGATCTCTATCACTTCAAAGTCAACCATCGCACTCACACCTTCTATATCAATTGTGACTCTGTATAATCATCCCATAGGGATGATCTTCTGTCGGTTCACCATTCTGAGCTGAATCAGAGACCACTGCAGCACAGGTCTCCCCATCCTTTCTCATGTTTGTTTCAGCAACACGTTTGCATCAAATCCCAGATCCAAAATGACCTGATCCATTTCATAATCTCCTATCTATGCGGTGAGCCTCATCTCATGCCGTGTTTGTGCCTTATGTTTGCCAATTTTTCTAACTACGCAATGTCCATCAAGGGTGTTCTCTTTGCTCACACATTTGTTTATTAAATCCTGTCGGCCTTTCATAGATTTTCCGTCACACAACAGTTTCATGCAGGTCTCCAAGAACGTGGTAAGAATAGAGGGGTCAACCTCTGTAGGCACGCTAGTCTCTTGCATCTTGTCCTGACTTCCTGAGCTGGATGCCTCAGTGAAGCTTTTCTTGGCCTCCATAAATGTTTCCTTCATGCACTCTAGATCAATACCAACTTCCCTTTTTAGGGCCTTGTGGATCCATCCGTCCTCTTTAGGTTGTTTTCCCTTATCATCGACAGTCATTATTCTGCTCCTCAGCACCATATTCATGCTCTGATCCTCTTCGCGGGGCTCGACTCTCATCATTTGTAAGTTCTACGTAGGATGTTGAGGGTGCACTTTCTTTTCCTACATCTTAGCTATCAGAACCTTATCTAGATTTAAACAGGAATGCAAAATATTATAGATATAACCATAAATACAAATATGTAGTAGAAATAACACTTCATTTCATTAATATCAAATACTCAAATATGCTTACAAACAAAATGGAAATAAGACTAGCTTGGGCGATGGTTGCTTATCTCTGAGAAGAGATGTGGCAGCTACATGCCTCTGAACTAAGTTAAAATGAGGCTTGAAGGCCTATTTATTATTTAGAAACAATAGAAAGCCCTAAACATCCAAAAACCTAACCCTAGGAGATGAAGCACCAAACTACGGGCCCCGTTTGGGTAAATTGGTACATAAACTTCCCGAGGTTGTATCTTTGGCATACGATCTCCATTTGACATGCAAAATACCTCGTTATAAAGATATATCTGAGGAATATAACTTTTCAGTGGGAAACATTTATCTATTACCCATGTTTCTCCAGGGTTTCCCGAAAAACGTCGTTTAGGGCCTCAAAACGGCTCTGAAAGTTCAGGACCCAAAAAACTGCCAAAAACAGTAAATTGTGCTACAAAGAAGGAAACTCAAAAACTGAAAGAAACAATTGTGGGGGTCCAAGTGGAATAGGTGGGTGGAGACCAATATACACCTAGATCAGCACTATGAATTATTCTATAGTATGGTCAACCTGGCTACAATATTAACATGATGGGCGTGTTTGATTTTGACACTCCCACGCATGGTGCCCTAGTGTTCCACAATTGTAACAAATAACCTGTCTCCAGCCTCTTCCAGACGCTACTCCACCTTGGCCTCATCCTCATCCTTGATAACATCCACACGCTCCTCTGGTGCCCTGCTCTGGAGGATGAGTTTCTACTTGCATCTGGTATGTAGGTGTTATTTCCATCATTAGCTCATAGTTGCGACAATGGTGCTCATTGTGGCCCACTGATTTGCAAAAGTCACATGACAACTACTGAGGTGTTTGAGCGAATGTTTGAAGCAAATGACAATTATCCATGGCATGTTTTCTAGCAACCTGACAAACAGCGCACCATAGTGCATCCCCCATGCTCAGCCTTGTTGGGCATTATGGATTAGGGGAATTGGCCCCCCTCCTGTAATATAATTCATGAATACGAGACAATGGTCTTTATCATGTCGCTGGATTTTACACTTCAGACACCAAAATTCTTTGTGCACCTCTGGTTTAGTCTCCTTGTCTTTCTTCAAGCTTTTTAATTCTAAGCAGAGGCTCTGTAACTGGGAGTGAATCTGCTATACCCCCAAGGTCACATCCTGAATGGGTGTTGCATGCAACCTCATCACGATTTTCAGGGCTTCTTCTTGAGTTCTTATCTTTTGTTGTGATAGAGTAATCCTCAGGTGGGGCAGAAGCGAATCTATAAACCATTCGTGATGTTGATTGTCTGTGAGTTGCATGTTAGCTTCTCGAATCACACATTTCAACCTTTGATTTAATTCCCACAACGTCTCATCAACCCTCATTGTGATTTCCTTAAATCCAACTATTGTCTGCGAGTTAGAATTAGGCTTACTAAATTCCTTGTTTAAAGTAGCCTTAGTATCTGTTAGTGATGCAAGAGGTTGATTAGAACAAAAATTTATATACCAAGTTAGCGTGCGATCCTGCAAATTAGTAACCAATTGTGCTTCCTTTATATTATCATTAGTAATCTATTGCACAGTCCAAACAACATCCACATTAAACCAAAATTCTTATGTATCTTCACTCCCAATGCCTTTGACGATCAGAAGCTTCATTTTCTTTGTCATGGCAGATGGTGGTGGTGGAGGTGGAGGTGTGGGCGAAGGTGTATGCGGTGGGGGTGGAGGTGGAGGTGGAGTGGATGGATGACTTATTCGAGGGAACCCTTGAGTGATTAGTTGAATAGTTCTTCACAGCGGAGTTCGTTCCACCCCTTCATTGTCACTTAAATGAGGTATAATCAGAGGAATATACTCTAGTCCTACTCTTTCTCGATCTCTAAAGAATCGTCCACTTCACGTAGATTCGAACATCAAGGTAATTTGGTAGCACCCATTTTTCACACAACATCATTTTACTCTAGGTATTCAAAGATCTTAAATACTTACCTTGTGGTCCCTTAAAAAACCTTAGCTTCACTTCATTGTAGCTGACTAAGGTATCAACCGCGAACTCTGTAACAAATCCTCCTGTAATTTGATCGAGCTACTGATCAACAACTCACGTGATCTAGTTCTCAGAGGCTCCTAATCATCGCATTAATTCAGGAGTCCACACTATAGGATCATCAAGCTTCCACCTTCCTTGGATGGCTATCAATTTGGCTAACCACTCGTATAGTTTGATGGAAAAAGTGCAGAAGAAGATCTCGTGTATCTTTGTGTACAAGTACTTGTTCAACCATTGTTCCTTTGACAGGCGCGGATTCCTATTTTCTTACACAATGAAATCGTGAATCTTCCTATCTAACTACTTTTCAATTTCTTTCTTGGTCGGATTCCAGTGATGCGACATCACACATCTCTTTCAAGCAAATCTCGGTCCCGAAAATGAAACCATTTATTGGCTTAGGGTGTCTTGACCCAAGTTCAAAGTTAGTTGCACCAACCAACAAAACCCTACACTACTGGCCCTTTCGGCAACAACCCACGTAGTGCGGGTTGCAGTCTCACCCAAAGTGGTATGGGGGGGATGCTAGAACCAAGTTTCTGCATCCAGAGAGGAGTGTGATGTCGTTTAGTGCCCTAGATTTGCCTTTGCATATATCTATAAGCCCCTAGGGCTTAGTGCTGCAACTCTGTCTAAAAATCCTGGAGACCTTTGCAAAGGTCTACGATTGGTCTTTATGGACCCTTAACAATCATTTTATCCACTTACACGCACCAGAAAACAACCCTAAATTAGTATTTGCACAGATCTACTTAGGTTGTTATTAAACATTAGATAATTCATCAGATTCTTCACGAAATTACATAAACCTACTTGCATACATCATATAACAATTATTTAAGAGAATCACACATCATTAGATCAATATTTCATGAACACATTATTCATCCACAACATATATCGTAAAAAAAAGTAAACAGAGATAAACAAATACACACAATATTTCTTTGGTAATATCCTTTATTTATCTTCAATTCAGCTTTAAACACTCAAAACTACCCTATGCACTCAGTTGTAGGGGTTCATGCACTTAGCTGCAAACTCTACTTAGGCCTCTGCACACTCAGCTGTAGAGCCTTTCTTCTCCTATCTGACCTACTTCCTTGTGCTAAAACTTCTCTTATATTTACCCATTACATCCATCATTATCTTAGATCTCCCTTAGACTCTCTAAGACACACCTATTTATATCGATTTTCATACAATCCCATGGTCCGTGGACCATGGGTGGATCTCAAAACCGACTCAACTTTTACATAAACAAGGGGCTAAAACTCCTTTGACTCCTAATCCTCTATGTGCTCCACATCCACAAATCGCGGAGACCTTACATTAATTACAAAAAATACATCAAAACTTGGGTTATTTTAACCCCAAAACTGACCTAGGGGACACCATCCCAACACATTCTCAAGTATCTTTCTTCTGAGGGAAGACTCAGTATAGTCTATAGTTACCAGTTTAGACTCTTCCATGGATGATATTTGGAGAAGCGTTACCTCCTAATATAAGACTTAGTGTGCCCTAATTCTTGTTACAATCAATAATAGAGATGAGCATCAAGGTACAAGAAGGAAAGCATTAGCAGCTGGCACACCGTGGACTAATCATGCTCATACTACAAGATGCCCTAAGCCAATTAGGAATCCCTATTATGTGGTCCACATTTGCAGACATGGACAACGAATATGTAATTCAAGCAATTGAGTATGAAAGAGACCCAACCTCTAGTGGCGAGGAAGAGGAAGAAGAACCAAAAGAAGAAGAGGAAGAAGAACCAGAAGAAGAAGAGGAAGAAGAGCCTGAAGAATATGAAGAGGAAGAAGAGGCTGAAGAATATGAAGAGGAACTTGAAGAAGAAGAGAGTGAGCTAGAGGAAGAAGAGGAGGTAGAGATAAATGAAACAGAGGGAGAGAAGAATAGTGGGGAAGAAGTACAAAAGGATTTGACAAGCCAGGAAGGGGAGGAATCCCCAAGAGTGTCTCCTGAACCCACAAAGAAGGAGGCAGATGCTGCCTTGACTACCCTACGCACGCCCATAAATTTAATAGGAAAATGGCAGAGGAAGACTCCATTATACTTCAAAACAAGGAGGGGCACCATGATAAAACAAGGGAGACCACAAACACGGACCAAGTCTCCTATCATCATTGAAGACTCACCAAGAGGACAAGAAAAGTTAGTCTCCCCAGGAATGAAAGGTGAACAAGGCACATCAAAATAGTCTTCCCCAATGTCTCCAATTACCTATGTTAGGAGGCCTATCACCAGGTCAACCTCATCGAAGCAAATCAAATAAAATTTGACCCCCCTTTCAAAAAGGGAAAAGCCTCCTACAAGAAACAAAGACAGTCCTATAGGAAACTCTATCAGCACTATAGGAAACACAGAAAAAGGAGTAGGAAGGATAGTAGGGATAAAGGAAACGAAAGGAAGCAGCAACACAAGTACAAGGGGAGACAAATACTCCAAAGACAGTAAAGGGAGAATCCCAAGAGCTATAGGAACCTAGCCCACAACCCAAGCTCAGCTCCTATTACAGATTCATTGAGGGAGGCAGAGTAATACCACATAAATTTTCCATCCCTCTATTCTTTGAGCTTGAAAAGGAGAGATAAAGGACACATCGGTGGATGCAAATTTCTAAATAAAAAAATGTAGAGGATGTGGGCCCTATGGAAGAAAATATCTTGTAAATGGGCAGAGAGTTGAGTGAGATAAGAGATAGAGAAAGAGCGATGAAATCTCAACTAGAGGCTGAGAACACCTAGTTGAGAAGGCATGTATAGGAAAAAGAGATCCCATTAGCCACTATGGCAAGTCTCTCTATGGAGGCACTTTAGTGCATGATGCTAGCAAAATCATAAGCCTTGTACCTAAACGAACAATGCATGAAATTTCAAATAAAGACCCTAACATAATGAGGGAATATTCCTTTCCAATACTATAGGTAGTTCAATGAACTCTATGACCAAAGCACCCTGGAGAACACGGTCGAGATATCTGAATTCTATTTACATAAATTGGCCTTAACATAATTGAATATGTAGGACCGCAATCCAAAGATGGCGGATTTACAACTGATGGCCTTGGCATAATGGATGAGCCATGAGGAGGCCAGGGCTAAGGAAGTAAAGAGAATGTTGGAAAGAGAAGAAAAATAACCCGTTTACATCATAGCAGAACAAATCAATTCCATAGTTTTCATTAGTACCCACAACCTCATTGTTAACGATCCCCAGCTTGCACCAAGATACCTAGCTACACAAGAGCAAGCAATCACTCATTTTAAGGATACTTTGAGATTGCTAGGGGATGAAATCCAATAATTATGTCAAAGGAGATGGGGCACCTTACCATACAACCTAAAGATTAGGGAATATCATTCCCCTGAAAGAATGAGGGATGCACTAGAGAGGACGCCAATGTATTAGAAGGCACTATAGAGACTCAAAATCAACTAGATTGGCTTGAAACTCAATTCACCATTTATCTTAGGTATGTTAGAAGGAAGAAAGAAAGAAGAAGAAAGAAAGTGGTGGGAGGAAATAGAGAAAAATAAAGGATTTTATCCACAAGAGGAGGATACATCAATAGAAGCCAGGAAAGTTAGAGAGGCCACAAGAGCAATGAAGGACATGAACATAGATTAAGTTTCTCAGAGGATGAGAAACACTTTCAATAGGGGGGTGATGATGAGGCTCATCAATGGGTAAATTATATGGACCTTAATGCCACTATCCAGCATATTAAAATCAACTTTTCTCACATTTCTTTACATGTTTTGTTATATTTTTCTTAGTGATAAGGGTAAAGATGAGATGTTATGTCTTGTGGCCTAATACGCATTAATTGCAGGATTTGCAGCAATTTTGGCTAATTAAAGTATAAGAAATCTAAGTAGACAAGCAAGAGGGATTTTAAGATATTGGATCTCCCTACTTAACTCCTCACTCAGTTGAAGATTCCTCCACTAGATCTCATCAGCTCGGAGTTACAAGAAGCCAAGCCAGTGATAGTGCAAGACAATTTGATCTCGAGTTGGGAACCAAGCCCCCCTAAATTTAAGGAATTTGTTGGTAGCTTCAGTTGTATAAATAAGAAGGCCTAAAGCCTCATTAGGATTCGACTTTTTTTTTTTGTAGCCAGGAGGCATTTTCGAGCTAAGACATTGTGACTGATAACTCTTATGTATTTTTGATATTTTAATGAATATGAGAAGCATTCCCTTGATCCAACACTAAGTTGACTCAGAGGGATTAATCTCTTGGGTTAGCGCCCAACCATAGCAGTAGAGGTTCCTCTTTCCATACATGTATTCTTAGATTACATTCATAGTTAGTTGCATAAGTGATTTTGGTTTTGTTAATCTGCAAGTATTTGGATGATTAATTAGTTTTCTTCCATTTGTGGATAGATAGATTGGTGGTATCATAGTGACAATAAACACTCCAAACAATCTTGTGATAATGGCCTTTACCTTATCTCCCTTATGGGATCTTGATTTGATGGTTCCATTCACACGACCCAGAAAAACATATTTATTGTTTGATTATTGCATAACCTAGGGGTTTCTTCTTGATTATGTCAATGTCTCGAAATTTCTTAGAAGTTTATGCAATTGTCATTTTGATCTCTTAAGTTTGATATGGTTTAGAAGCACTTCCATTTATAAACTTAGCCATTAGCTATTAATAACTCTATTTTTCCTCCATTCAACTCATCTTTTTCATGTATAAATGAAATTGTGCATAAATTAAGAAAAGCATATATGTTTTTGTAGGAGCCTCTGATCTGTAGGGAGACCTCAGATCATTTGCCGCATCTAAGTATTCTCCACCTACGTTGCAAAAGTCCACCAAACCCTAATCTGAATTCTTGTTTTGTAAGAAAAGTGGGCATTTTCCTTGAGCAAATCCAACCATCTTGAAGCATTTGACTGAGCCTTGGATAGTGTGCACTTCCTTCATGCCTTATTTCCCCATTAGACACCTTTCCCACACTTCATTCTACCTTTCTTACCTCCTTATAAGCTTTAGGTCTGTTTCCTGTAGTAAAACAGGGCATCCTGTAGTAGAACTAGGACATCCTGTAGTACTACAGGAAACCCTATAGCAGCATGTTTTAAGCCCAAATTGAGTAGAAATGGTCATCTGAGCTTAGGTTAGGCCTCCACTTGGATTCCATACCCTTGAAACTAGTCCAGAGTTTTTCCTCCATACTTGTCTCCCCTACCAAAGAACAAGTTTAAAATTAGCATTTGCATTCATAACAATAAACATCAAAAAAGCTTTTTCTTCAATTTCTAAGTTAGCACATGCATGCAACAATCATAATAGTTCTTAGATAAAATTCCATGATGATTTATTCTAGGTCACTAAATGTTATAAAAAAAGGTTAAAGCAGGTCTCTTTTGCAAGAAAAATGTGTAGATGCTTAGCTAGATGATTTCATGTCACTTTATAGCACCTTCCAAATCAACACTTTCATTTCCTAGAGGAGGCAACATTCCCTTTTTGCATTAAGAATAATTTTCCATTTTCCATTTAGTAGTCAGACTCCTTCTAGTCAATAGAAGATTGGTTTGAAAAACCCTAGTGGTCTATCGCCCCAGCTTAAAAGTGACAAGAGTAGACCATTACATCTATTGTGTATACAACATCGTCACCTCCAAGTTTGTACAAACCCCGGGGTTGATGAAGTAAACTTGGTAGCCTGAGGACTTGCAACATTCTTGCTGCAATGCTAGTGCTCATCAATAACTTCACACTTCTTCGGTTCAAGTGAGGGATGTTGAGCAGGTTTATAATTTCGTATTTCTCCAACTTGACCACCCGTTATTATACCTCAACCACCATTGTCTTCCCTAAGTGTTTTAATCTTTGTGTATATAATTCTTGTGCAAATTTTGTGAAGTTCTCAAGGTCCCTTGAGTCATGGTCATTGTATTTGACCTTATTCACTAGGCCAAGCATCTATCGTTTCTTAACAACCCCCTCTGCAATTAGAGTTGTAACTAATTTATACTTTGGATCCTTTAGGATGGAAGATGGAAACCTTCAACTTAGCTACAGTTGGGGAAAAAATCACACTACCAGCAACGTTCATTCTTGAATTCTTGGTAACTTATGAAGATGCCATTATGAACAAGGTTTGGAAATTAAGAAATGGGCTCCTTAATTCATAAATTGGGCTTTGGGATACACTCAACTCTTTGTGGTGGCTTAGACATCTACTGTTAACACTTTATAATGTGTGAAAATGGCATTTAAATCAAAAGAAATACTAATGAATTATGTTCTTGGTGTGCATATTGCATTAACTGATGGGTGATCATGTTCATACCCTACCACAACTTTTCCAAACTTCACATGTTGTGGATCGTCAGGTGGGAATGCTAGTTGTGTTTCTCGCCAGGTTCGAATTCATGTCAATAAATTTTATAATATAACTACTAATATGGATCATATTTTCATTAATTAACTTTTAATACCCTTTTCATCATCGAGCACCACAGTGTCCACTCCATGTGGGTGGCACATACTTTTTCCAAAACCATCGCATATACATTTGTTTTTTTTACTAATTTATACTTTGAATCCTTTGGGATGGAAGATGGAAACCTTCAACTTAGCTACAGTTGGGGAAAAAGCACACTACCAGCAACCTTCATTCTTGACTCCTTGGTAACTTACGAAGATGCCATTATGAACAAGGTTTGGAAATTAAGAAATGGGCTCCTTAATTCATAAATTGGGCTGTGGGATACACTCAACTCTTTGTGGTGGCTTAGATATCTATTGTTAACACTTTATAAATGTGTGAAAATGACATTGAAATCAAAATAAATACTATTGAATTATGTGCTTGGTGTTTATATCTGGTTTCATTAACTGATGGGTGATCATATTCATACCCTACCATAACTTTTCCAAACTTCACATGTTGTGGATCATCAAGTGGGAATGCCAGTTGTGTTTCTCGCCAAGTTTGAATTCATGTCAATAAATTTTATTATATAACTACTAATATGGATCATATTTTCATTAATTAACTTTTAATACCCTTTTCATCATCGAGCACCACAGTGTCCACTCCATGTGGGTGGCACATACTTTTTCCAAAACCATCTCATAT